>CAEMYA010000211.1:540464-582129 GCA_903131615.1 Diplodus sargus
GAGGGAGGACCCGCTCTGCTCATGGCAGACGTGGAAGGAGCTCGTATCAGAGCGCCTCTAAAAATAGAAACAGTGAGAGAAAGAGGGAGGGAGGGAGGGAGGGAGAGCACCGGGCACGAAACAAGACTGCGAGAGGAGATAAAATATACAGAGTAAAGAGAGGAGAAGCTTAGATCAGCTTATTCTGAGGTACTCCATTCTCTCTAATGACTGAGAGGTAAACAAACACACAGTCACGTCTCCATCGCTTCACATTACACTGAATAACAACCACATACTGGCTGAAGCTAACTGTGACTCCAGTGTTTCACATTATATGGACTAGTGTGTTTTTGTCCTCACACACACACACACACTTACAGTTTACTGTGTGTGTGTCGCTTGTTGTTTTCACTCGTCTCTCGGCCCCATGACACATCACTAACAGGCCTGAGGGACTGACGGGGAGCTGAGGTGTCCCCAGGTAATCCTGTCCATCATCACCCCCCCTCCCTCCCACACACACACACACACGCACCGAAGATAGTGACACCAAATACACACAGACACACATACTGTATGTAAGTGAAAACACATGTTAACACAAGCGTTTGTGGTTGTATTTCCTGCATGAGAGGACGTGCCAAATAACTTCATTTTGTGTTCAAATGTAAAAACTTGAAGTCGTTGCTGAAATGCTGCCTGTTTGCGATGGTAGTGTTGAGCTTTCTGTGTCTGAGTGGGAATCTCCTCGGGGTGCTGTGGGTCCTGACAGCTTGGGTCGTTATGTTTTGCATCGATTTGTCTGCACAGGCTCGGCGGCGTGCTGTTGTTCTCAGTTTTGGGGGATTCGGCTTTTGCGCTTTGTGGTGGAGAGGGTGGTGTTGAGATGCCACAACAGAGAAACTATACTGGATTCCAAGTCGTATCATTGTGGGTGCTGCTGTTCCAAAGACAACTAAACGGTTTTCCTTTTCCTCATAGAAGCGACCTCGATGTAACAGGCCACATCGTTAGTTTTCTCCCTCATTCAGTCTCTAACTGATAAAAACGGTGCCAGTCAACCTTCATTTTTTCTGGGAGCTTTCGTGCCCGCTGGCAGACAGAACAGCACAGTGAAAGTGAAATTTATAGGCGACCAAGCAAAACGCAGATGTGGCCAATTTTAAACAGCATTTACTTCATAATGACTCGTTAAAGCAGAAAAAAGCTTGTTTAACTAGTTTAAATGAAGTCAGAGGAGGCCGAGCGTTACATCTCAGGAGCTGCAGCCAGAGGATTCTTTAACATGTTTTACTGGACCGGTTATTTAATGTGTTAATCAGTTAATTGTTCTGGCAGTAAACACACACACACACACACACACCCACACACACATGCTCAGACCTTTACCACTGCAGCGTGACACAAAGCCTGCGTAAAGAACAACATGTGGACTCAGCAGCGTCCGCCGCCTTCACGAGCATGTTAGTTTTTCTCTTTTCTGGCAACGAGTCCACAGAGAAAATCCTCCCTCGTCTTCCTTTAATGCCGCTCCGACTTCTCTCCGCAGAGACAAACACGGGGGGAAGAAATGGGTTACTCTCTCCTCTCAGCTCCAGAGATTCATTATTTACCAGACGGGGGGAGAGAGAAGAAGAAGAAGAAGAAGAAAATGAGACTGTGCACGGATGACTTGTTCTTCTCTCTGCTGCACCTCGGCCCTAATGCTCCTGCTGACTCCCCGCGGTCGACCCAGCCGTGCACAACACACACACACCAATACACACACACCAACACACACACACACTGATGCTCCCCTATAGACACATATACGCTCCGATGCGCCTCAAAGCTTGCATTCATTTAGAGCACTTACGCAGGTGCTGAAGCTTATATACTGTACGGGTTTAGTTCATGAGTTCAGTCCATTAATTCCTTTATTGGAATTGATTTGTATTGTAGTGATATTGAATTAGTGAAGTGAGGTGTAAAAATGTGAGATTACTAAAGATTCTTCAGCTTTCGTGAGGGTGAAACCAGAAAACTCCTGCTGAACGGCCCAATTTTGTGAATATGAAGCTTGACAGTCACCTTACGAGGAAGCTGGATTCTTGATATCAAGATCTCAAGAATCTTTCTGTCTTACTGGACCTCAAACTAAACGGCTGAGGGCTGAACAACAGCGGCATCACGATAGTTTGGGTTAGAATTGAAATACAACGACAGCCACGTCATTTGTTTCATTGAGGGGATGATCTTGCTGTCTTACCTTCGAGGTTTCATACCTTCTATGAAGAACAGGACACACTCTGACAATAACAATATGAGCAGATGAAGCTTCTTCTGTGTTCCAGCTTCATTGCTACGTTCCTCTGACATCACATTCACTTGACTGATTAGATTTATTCATGTATTTCTTCTTTTTCTTCTGGGCTTATCTGCTCCACAGGTTTACTTGATAATGTGCATGTTAATTCATCGTTGCTGTTATTTTCTTCGCTTTGTTTTTCTTCCTTTTGTGTTTTTAATATTGTTGTGTTGGGACGAGGAGGTCCAGGGAGGGTGAACTTTGGTTGTCTTTTAACGTGCTTGAGGAACAAAATATGAATAAAATATCTGACAAAAAGCAGGTTATAGAACGATGTCGCGGGATTTATATTGTTATGAACTGAATGCACTTTGGATTTTTGACTGTTGGGTGACCAAATGAAACACATGAAGCGGTGTATGCGTGACTGCACACACAGCCGGTCTTCATCTCTTCGGGACACACTCCTGTGCACAAACACTGGAGTTTTATTCATTATTAAAAACTCGATCTTCTCCGAAACACTTGACACAGAGAACGAGTCCAGAGAAGAATGTATTATACTCACATATAAATATATAAAATCTTACTGCAGCATAAAGGGAAAGTTCTGAGTGTTAAACAGGCTGAAAATACACAAGTAGAATAAATACTTTCATCGAGACTCGTTCAGTTTGAAACGTGTCAGCAGCTTCTTCAGACGCTGCTTCTCGTTGTGCTGCAGATCATTTGGAGGCTTCACGTTTGGAGTGAAAAAGGAAAAATCTGTCAGTCAGTAAAGACCACAAGCTCGTGTCTCTGCCCCGCTGAGGAGGAGATGTGAGAAGAGTAAAACAGTGACGGCTGACAGGAATCGACAGGGATCAAATGATGTGATTCGAGGTCGTGGTTGTTCTTTCTCTTAAGATCTTTTGATTCCTTTCAAGTTCACAAGTGAGCGACTACAAGACTCTCAAGAAAGTAGCTGGAAATCTTTCGTTGTATCGTGTTTCTCCTCGTTCTCTGTGCTACCAGTATGAAAAACGTATATACATATATAACGTAAACGTATATATATATATAAGCTGCCTGCAATCAAGCACAGACATTGACAGAAACTTCCACTCCTCAACATCCAACGCTTGAATTCTTGCCAGCGTGCTTTTACAAAAAACATGTTGTCGCTGAGGTTCTTCTGACTTCACTTGTTACGATATCGAATTCATAACAACGCCAAAAAAAGATCTGAAAATCTGTGAATTCTGTTTTTATTTCCGTTTTGTTTGCGGAAACAGAATCAGGTATTTTATAGGAAAAACAGGATCTTTTCCTGAGCCTGACGAGGTGTTTTGTGCCTAAACTTGAAAGAAAACAACCTAAAAAAGTCTAAACTGTGACATGAAGTGAAGAGTTCAAAATGTCTGTGGTTTACACTTTTACAGAAACGTGCATCTATTCTGACGATTTGTTTGAACATCATTTCTTTGGACTTGGACTTTGGACAACCAAGTCAAAATAGCTTCAACTTGAGCCGCGTAATGATGTGAAAGTGAGCTTTTAGGAGATGTCCTAAAATGACGAACATACAGCAGATAGAACATCATGATTCATTTAAATTTAGTACGACTGTTACATTTTCTTCTTTACTTTTAAGGATCTAAGAAAGATCTCCATCCAACAACAACAAGCTGCTAATGTGGCTTTCAGTTTAATTTCCTGTCTTGTTGTCGAGAGGTTCACCTACAATCATTTGACCGCGATGGACCGACAGAGGCGAGAGGAGCTGGAAGTCACTTTGCAGCACTAATGACTGCGATCATGTGAGAGGGTGTAGTTGTTTCCACAGCTCGCGGACATCCTGCGCTGTGAGCTCAGATTCGGCCCGCAGCGTTTGTTCAACCTTCTTTTACGATAAGCCAGTTAGCCCGCGGCTACGTTTTACATTCCTATTTTTAGCCTTGGAAAGTTGGGACTAAGCCCGCTGCCTAACGAGGCTTCAGCCTACTTCAGATTGTATCTCAGAGAAGTGGACTACACCACCCGCAGGCCTTGGATTCATATAATGTCCCAGAATGCCTTTAGCCCGGGGCTACGTGTAATAGATACGATTATAGAAACTAAAGTTTGCTGAACCAAATCTGATACCTACATTCTGATATTAGTTTGTGCAAATAATATCAAGACCACTGTAAGACACGTAAGTGCTCGGAGTGAAAGGACCTGAAGTGTTGTGAAGGAGAAGAGTTTCCAGCCTGAGAGCTCACAGATGGCCTCCGAGTGCATGTGGAGGAAAAATCCTGAAATATACTTTTCATGGCGCGATGAGCAGAAATAGCGTCGAGTGTTTTCGCTGCGCGGTGAAGACGATGCTTTTTTTAAGAGCACACGTTTGTTGTTGCTATTTCTGTGTATGAGATCTTTATTAGATTTGATTTATTAGCATGAGGGAAGAGCTTTTTATACACAGGTGGGAGTGAGAGCAGAACCAGCTTCCTCTCAGCGATCAGTTAATTATCACGTTAACTTTGTTCCGCTGTGAGCGAGCGAGCGAGCGAGCAGAGCGACGATGGATGGAGCTGGTCAACAGCCTGTTATGAAGAGCTTCTGACAACTCTGGTGGCTGATTACAACATCATCATCATCATCATCATCATCATCATCAGCTGAGTGTGAGAGAAACAGGCACACAGATGAAATATTACTCAGATATTTCAAGTAGCATCATAACGGAAAACGTACTCCACATCAATGAGCTGACAAACATGCAGCGGTGTGGAGGAATGAAAGAAAAGTGATGAACGAATCATTCTGCATTGTTTTCTGAGCAATTTCACTTATTTCTGTTCTTCAGCTGTCACTGGACTGCAGGAAACAGTCGTTGAAGGTATTCTTCAGGTATCGGAACCCCAGAAACGCTTTGATTGAAAATCCTCCTTATTTTTTGAGGTCTCAAGGTCGGTGAGTATGGCCTGAACCCGGCCTGAACATCAGCACAGCGTCTTTTAACACCTAAAGAAAGTTAAAGTTTCAACATCTCAGACGTTGTAATGGAGTAAAATGTGCAGCAGTATTTCAGTCTTTCTGTCGTGCAGTGAATCGACGAGTAGAAAGTGGAAATGCTTTTAAAACAATATGCCCGTAACTGTGCACAGAAGGAAGTGTGAGTGTAACACACACACACACACACACACAGACACACACGCCTTTATTGTCCGTCACATGAATAATCCAATAGCGGGCTGGCTGGTAAAAAGCCTGGCGGTCTGCAGGCTCGGCCCCTGAAATCCGTCCCTCCCAGCACACAAGCTGTCTCAGAAACCCGGAGCAGCATGTGAAGCCTCGCAGCAGACGGCCTCCACCGCCCCGCCTCATCCCAGAAAACACATTCCCCAACTCTGTTTATGTTTATTTACGCCTCTAAAACTCTGCGAAACAAGGACGAAGACACCGAAGATGAACCAGCCAGGTTTCCTCGACTCCTCCAGGTTTGTTTGTGTGTGAAATCAGAATCAATTCGGTTGCAGAGTATGAAAATATCGAGGTTCTGAGGCAAAGACGTACTGACGACTGAGGGTCCAAACACACAGAAGTCTATTCTTATATTTTAACCTGAAACATAAATATAAAAGGCGACATAAAGCCAAGAACATGAGAACATGTAAGAAAAAGCACATTGATAGTAAATTGAGTTTGTTTTCATGGATTCTGTTGCTACTTTTGTCTTTATCTTCTTGCAAGATGGAAACAGTTTGAGATTTGCACCCTCGGGAGGATTCCCATCATGTTTCAGGTGATGGTGTTGCCATGGCAGCCTTGTTGTTTTTTATTCCTTCTTCATTTTGTTCAGATTTTGGGCAACTTCAGCTACATGAAAGTTTCCACTGCATGCAAACAAACAAACACTTCCTGTTGGCACGGTAACAAAGGACACAGAGACGACTGTCAGTGGATGAATTTGATAAAAGGAGTTTCATTATGTTTCTAAGCTGATTTATGGATGTTTATGCAGCATGTCCATTATCTGGAAAGTTTAAATCTCGCAGCTTCGGGCAAAAATGTGTATGATGTCTTCACGGTCAGATTGGAATGAGAAAACAACATTATGCCTCCAGTTCTCGCAGGCGTGGGGGCACAAAAATATCTCTTGGGCTGCTAAACGTTCCACAATGTTCACCAGCTCTGACTGCATCTGTCTTGTCAGGTGGAGTTCAGTATATATATATATATATAAATATCATACAGTGTTTACAGGAAACAGCTGTCTGAGATCACCAAAACTCTGAGCTAAAAGAGGCTAAAACGTGCTTATTAGCCGACGGGTTTGTCCTCTGCTGCTGTGAGATGTTAAACTCACACTATGACACATTTGTGCACTTTAGCTGAACTTGGTGAACAAAGTGATTCAGGCTGTGATGAATAATCATTAGCATCTCCTGCAGAAACGAGGGGGGAAGTTTTCCACTAACAAAGGGAAAGCTGCAGCTTTGGGACTTCAGGATAACAAGTCCTGCAGACACACTTAAGCAACAAGAGGGAAACAGCAGATCTGCAGTTTCTTTCCTGAAGGTAATGGATCTCTTTGAGACAGCTGAAGAGGCGTTAACGGCCTTGGGGAAGTAGTAAAAAAGAAGAGCCACACTTTACAGAGTACTTACGTAATAGGAGCTCTGGTGACTGGAGGTTTGTGTACTACGATGGCCGGCTCCTGCTGTGCTGCTGCATCGCTTCATTTTCTCTGTTTACCTCCAATACAGACACTAATGTGACGCTTGTGAAGGTGAAGACTGTCTGTTCACCTCCAGATACAGGAGACTTAAAGTTACAGAAATGAGATGCTGCAGACTCTGAAGCAGGGAGGAATTCAAAGCTTAGAGTGTGTCCAGCACATCCAGAAACAGCTGGACACACTCCGCTGCTTCTCCTGCAGGAGCAACACTGGCTGGTTGAAGTTAAACCAGCTGTTAATGAATAAAGTATCGACGTGTGTTAGTTTGAAGACGTGCAGCCGATCTGGACAGCTCTGCTGATGTGACGACGACCGGAGCCAGAGCTGATTAAGTTCGGCTGTTAAGACAGTTTTGGTCCTTTGAGTCCGTTAACAGCTGTCAATTTAAAAGAATTCTGGGAAATCAGGTCTTTTTGATATTGAGAAACAGTTTGCTCACTGGGACCACTTACGGCCAAAAAGGTTCCTGAAGCAGCTCCTAAATTAATGAGTGGATAAGGAAGGCCGACAGAAAATAACGTGAAGAGCGCCGAACGTTTTCAGATGGATTGATTGATAGATTTTCTTTTATTTGACTGAAACATCAGTTTCCAAAGGAGGAGAAGATTTGTAATTCAGGAAGCGTTCAGATCCACCACCGATGTTTTAAGGACTAGAAAATAGTCCGGAGTGGAGCAGCAACAGTCTGAATATCACCAAATATTTATCATCTGGCTTTACTTTCCAGACATTTTTTTCTTTTTTCGCGTCCTGTGAGATTTAACCTGCTGAAATCACTCAGCAGCGTTGAACTTCTGGCTTCTGAAAGTCGAGACTGAACCGCTGTGACCTGCTGCAGTTTACAGTGCAATCGACAAAGACTTTTATTTTGAAAAAGAGGGAGAAAAAGCTCATCAACATGTGCATATTTATACGCTTTGGTAATTTCTCACACAGAAAAGCTGAGCCGGTATAAAGAATACAATACATTTACAAATGACGCACCTGCACTGGACTATTGTGTTGGTCTGTTCTGAGTGTGTGTGTGTCACTTTGAAAAATGCTTTTGCCCTTTCTAACCAAATTATAAATCAGCAAAAAACGCAGCAAAAAAAAGACAAAACAGTATCAGAGTCGCCTCTGAACGCTCTCTGGACACAATATCAAAACAGCATCGACACCAACGCAGCGGTGAAGAGCTTCACAAACACCTCGTGGCATTAAAGTTAAAAGCTTCACGAGTGGAAATGAGTCAGGAGTCCAAGAAACAGAACTGAACCGTTCGCTGCAGACGGATTTCAAGAGCTAAATGCAGCAAAACTGATCTTGGTCTGTGTTTTGTAGATTTGTAGATTTGCTTTTACGTCCTACAAGATTTTACCTACAGTGCAAGTTAAAAGGATAGGTCGGGTTTTTATGAAGCGGGGTTGTTCGATGCACAGGAGCAACCTCGCACTTTATTGTTAAATTAGCGGTAATCTGTGGCAGCCTGGAGAGTTTCCTAGCGGAGGAAGTAAATCCCGACTGGATGATCATCGTGTCTCGTATAGATTAACATCAGCAGATGTCAGACAAACGTATCAGGCGACCCTCATCTATCTTTTTAAAGTGATTAAAGTTGACGTGTTTGAGCACATCAGGTGTAAAAATGACATTATAGGAACTTCTGCAGCAGCCGGACGAGAAGCGGCCGACGTGCTGTTTGTGTGATCAGTAAATGCATTTCAGCAGAGAGTCAGAGCGGGACAGAGACACTCGAGCGAGTGAAGAGAGAAAGCAAAGTGCTGATGCAGGCAGATTGCTGGACAGACATTATCACATGAGTGACAGGGCGAGTTAAGGCTGACACACATTCTGCTCTTGTCTCAGAGTCCCAGAGGCCACGTCGGAGCGCCCGCTACAAGTTGTTTGTCTTCATCACGGCGGCGCTCCAAAAGCTGTCACGCATCCCGGGAACAAAAAGAAGCTCCGAGGAGGAGGAGGAGGAGGAGGAGGAGGAGGAGGAGGAGGAGGAGCAGCAGCTCGGCCCACATCGCTATTTCTGTTCAGTGTTTTCATGAAGGTACCGCCGGGTCACATTCCTGCTGCACACAGCAGAAAACACAACAGCGTCCATCTCGACAATTAACTCAGTTTATAGAGAGACTCGCTTGTCGTCAGCAGAGCGACAGGACAACAGCTCGTATCTCATCGTGACGCTGGTTTTACTTTTCAAATTATTCTAAAACTTCACTTAGCAGATTTGTATGTCACCTGCTGCTGTGTAATCTCAATCACAGAGCATCCTGCCCTTTCTACCTAATTACTGTTTACCAGAACACATCTTTTAATTAAACCCAAAGTTTTCTCAGGAGTTGATGAAGACAATCACTCACATCCGAGTCAGGCAGAAGAAAAAAAAGCTCCACAAGGAGTTTCCACAGTGGACACACTGCTAACCTCGCTGCATGCTTCTCTGACGTCTCTGCAGCTTCACTTCCAGTATTTTCACATCTAATGATCTGGATAAGAACTTCATTTAGCCTGACAGAGACGAACACAGTCAACTTATTATGTTTTTCTACTGGAGTTAGAATTAAATGTGCTTCGTGACGACAAAATCACCGTTTCTGCAGGTGGAGTCTGGTTGTTTCGGGTTCACACTGAGGCTTTATCTTAACAAGGAACCTTTTCAAAATGTTCTCTGACACGAAGAATAACAATTTTAAGTGGACGTGCTGTAATGATGCACAATCACGCTCAGGGATTAAAGTGCAGCTTGTTTTGCAGCTCACGACTGGTCACAGTACTCTCGCTAAATAATACACCAGTTTTTAAAATTGCTGTCCCACTTACAGGGAAAAAAAGGGTCCAGGTTGAAAGTTACCATCCACAAGACATGATGAACACAGATCTGATATAAAACATGGCATTACTGTGTCACTGAGCAGAACTTTGGAGTTAAAGCCGGACTACAGCAGTAAAAGTACAGTGGGATGGATCGATACGCAGCCGTCACGTCCTGCAGAACTGGACAGATGTCTGCAGCCTGGTTCATTTCCATCAGCCGACATCAATCAATGACTTTTATTTCAAATAATATCCACTGTTTCTCAGCAGGACGGCGCCAGGCTCCAGTCAATATTCTGAATCTGTTTGCATGACGACACACACACACCTGATCTCTAATATCCACCAGGTACATTCAGAATATGCACATTTCACAGTGCAGCCACACGCAGACGTGGCTGAAGGGCCATCAATAAATTATAGCCTGTAAACTATGAACTTAAAACAAACACCGGATGAAAAGCTGCCGCGAGGAGCGAGGAGGCTTCCTGCTAAAGGGCACGGGACATAATGAGGCGGCCGCCGTCGCATGTATAATTTATTGCATTTGAGGCACGCTGAGAAAAAAAACCTACCGAGAGAATATGAAGTATGAAAAACAAGTTCGGGACAAGTAAACAACAGCAGATTTGTTATGAGAAAAGAAGAAGAGGCGTGAAAGAGAGAAACGTCTGTACCTTTAAATCCTCATCTAGCTTCTCCTCAATCCCTGATTTTCCTCTTAGATTTCCCATCAGGCACCTGAGTTCTGTCTAATAAAATCTGCTCTCTCTCATTCTCTCATAAAAAACATTCTCAGGTGACTGACAGCTGCAGCGCCTCGAGGCTTGGACCTTCGTTTACATCTCCTGGTTTAATAATCAGCAAAAAAAGATGTACAACCGCGCTGGAAAAGAGTCTGTGGACAGAAAACATCTACGACTACCGAGGTGAAGTTCAGAAAGGAAGAACAGATTCAGAACGTACCCTTTTCCGCAGGTTGCAGGTGAGGATGAGGTTTCGGGAGAAGGAGTTGGCGAAGGCCGTGTAGAACTCCAGCACCTTCAGCAGCGCTTCCCTCTTGATGACGTGGAGGTCGCAGTACGTTAGCGCTCTGACGTTAGCGCAGGCGTGCGCCAGCGTGGTTTCTTTCCAGAAGACGTCACCGAACACGTCACCTTTACCTGAGGACGGACAGGAAGACGAGGAGGAGGATCAGAGTTAGAGAGAAGAGTTTTAATTATTAATACTTCAATTGTTGTACAGATCAGAGAAGGCGACGCCTCGGCTGAAACTAATCAGGAATTTATGAGGAATTCTGCCGGAGATGTGATGAGTTGATAGTGAACGAAATATGTTTGGGTTTTGGACTGTTGGTCAGATAAAACAAGAACATTTTAAAGGCAGAACATGACGATAGATTCATAGTTTGAGCTGGCGTCTGATCCACAGCGGTTCGGTTTAACAAACCATCTGGCAGCTCAGAATAGTTATTACAAATTAATAAATATAACAAATAACTGGCAGATTAATTGAAAATCTAAACAGCTAGTTGAAGCGGCACAGCGGCAGATTATTCCAACGCTGCGTACATCCTCACTTTAAACGACCAACCGGCAATCTATAGACGGCATAACTGCAGGATGTCTGATTTGGAAATTGACCAATAAAATCTCCCGCCGCTGCTCCACTGGTTCGGAATGTTTCAGGTGCTGTTAGATGAAAGATGAGCACTTAACACAAGTCGGACCTGCAGAGCTGCCTCGGGTTTGAAGGGTTGTTTGTGTGAATAATAGAGCCGATCTGTCTGACCATGAAGTTGTTGTGATGGCAGAGTTAAAGAGAAGACCTCCCATCAAACTGATTATCTAATTAATGTGTGAACTGTTGGATTATGAGGATAAAAGGCTGGACGGGAGGAAGCTCATGCAACATTAATGATTTACAGGATGCTGCATACGTCGACTGTAAATCATTAAAAATAAACCGTCTCCGCATGAACCGCTCGCTTCCTCTCTGTTCTTCTTCCCTTAGCAACACCGTACCTGAGCCCAGTCCTTAGCAACCAGAGGTGCTGATATAACCACCATCAGGTCTGATATCAAGCGGAGAGCGACAACAGGTGCGTGAGTTTCAGATCCGACGTAATCCGAGCGGAATGGAAGTGAGGAAACTTGCTCGGTAAAGCTGACTCACAGCTGAGTGATGCTGCAGCCTCCGCTGCTAATTAATGCTCAGATGAAAAGGTTGAAGCGCGGCTCAGAAGGAAAGTGGTGCAACTGAGAACAAAAGGCAGGTAGAGCCATTAAAAAATCTGCATTAATCCGTCTCGTTTAGCTGCTGGAGGTTTGGCAGGACTGTTTTTTGGAGCGCTGTCAGTCACAGCAAACACCGCTGTGAGGTGGAAAAAGATAAAAAAGCTTCTCATCATAAAACCCAACTGATGTTTTAAAGTTGGAGCCGTTCTTCGTGTTTATTCTGAGTTCAGTTAATGACGTCTGATTCTTTTCATCATCCGTCCGAACGAGATGACTCTGAGTGCTCGTTGTAACCACAGATTTCAACACCTGATGCAGAAGATGTGTTAAAAAAAGAGGTGGTGTTGTGCTCGAGGACTTTATAGTATCAGAGTCGAGACAAACGAAGGTGCTCTCGGGTCGACACATGAGAGGAAAGGAACAAACTTCAGGCACTGGAGCGTGAAGGACGAATAAAAACCCTTGAATTAGGTTAAAAACTCTTTATTCAAACCTCGACTACTTACAGAAGAATAAAACATGGACCAGTTTCGACTTGAAGGTTTTTATCAGGGTACAAAACCCTCCAAGCACGAGCGCCTGAAGTTTGCTTTTTCCTCTTTCATGCTGCGAAGAAAATTTATGGACCAAAACTCTCCGAAAGAGCAAAGATGTTGACCCACTTCCAGGTTTTCGGCCTCGTCCCTGCAGCACCTTTTGATTTATTGGTTGTTGGATCCATTAATACATTCGTGTTTTTGGTGCGTGTCGACAGAAGCAGCGCCGCGTTTAAAAGGGGTATAAAAGTAACAGATTCTCCACGACTGTCTGAGCCTCTGACACACATTAACATAATAATTAATTCGTTCTGGTACCAACCCAAACCCAAAGTGTGTGCACGGTGCCCTTGGCCACAGAATCACAGAACCTGTCCCAGTGCTTTGGCCGTCTCTCAATGCACCGGGCTCGGCACCGGGCTCGGCACCGGGCTCGGCACTGGGCTCATTCATTAGTGAAAACAGAGCCCATTGTTCTGCCACGTTCACAATCAATGACCCTGTTCACTCGTGTGTGTAGTTTGGTTGTGTTTCCAAAGAAAATGTGCTTATATTAAAACCGCTGGATGGATTTGAACATAATGATGTTGTTTCTGAATCTCTGACCGTCTGCAGCCACCTGGACACTTGACTTATCAACTGCCAGCATAAATTAACCCGGATGTTAATCAGCCGGAGCGAACGAACACGTGTTCACACTTGTGAGCGTCTCCTGGGCAACAAAACAACGAGAGGAAGCGGAATTATAATCATCCGCAGCATCGAATGTGTCGTATGTCATCAAAAGCTGGAAAAAGCTGAATGTTTTATTAATGAGAGAAACTGAGGAATAAAATACAGCAAGTAGCAGAAAATATGATCAACTTTTTAATATGTAGAAAATTGACTTTTCCCTGAAGACATCCAGTCACACTCCGGCTGTAATAGACACAGAATCAGTCACATCTGGGCGGATCAGGACTCAAATCTGTGTCAAACCCGCCACAACCGTCAGCTCAGCGGTTTTTCTGACAGCTGACCCGAATACAACGTGAGGAAAAAGCAGCGCGTAGCGTCTCCAGGCTGTCAGAAACACACCTACAGCCGCGCGCTGCCAAGATGCCGACAGAGTGCGTGAGTGGATCTGGTCTCCTCCTCTTCGCCCCTGAGGGCTCCTTTCTCTGCGAGCATCCAACAGGCAGCCAGCTCGTCTGGAATGAGCTCCCCTGAGATCCGCAGCTCCTCGCCAATTAGCCGTCTGGATGTGGACGCGGTCACTCGGGCTAGGGGTTGGAGGAGGAGGAGGAGGAGGAGGAGGAGGAGGAGGTGGTGGTTGTGTGCGGGGGTTAAACATCACGGCGTGGACTGTGAGGATGACGCTGAGATCCACGCCGCCTGGTGTTTTTAACGCTGATGGTCACTCACCCTCAACCAGAATTATTGCTCGTATTATTCTGCCTGACTGCCTCTCCGGGACTAAAAGCTCCGTGTTCCCTCTGTCATGTAAAAGTACGAGTGATTAGTTTAATTCAGCCGTGCTTCCTCACTTGTTGCTCGGTTTGGTCAGGCTGCGAAGACGAGGTCAGCTTCAAGCTTCTTTACAGTAAACTGGAGTTAGATCACCTGGCTGATTAACTGAGGAAACAATCGTTAGTGGCAGCGCGACAGTAAAAAGGTTATCAATCAGGTTTGATTGATTCTTAACTGTCCTAATCACCCAGTTTGACCTCCATCCTTTAAAATGCCACCACAGCGGCTCAGCGTCTATCATCCGCTCTTTAGCTTACACTGTTCATTATCTCCAGCCTCAGCGACACACAGTTAATGTTTCTGTAAACATCTGAGGTTGACATTCGTACCAGGCGAGGCGCATCACGTTCACATTACATGCTTATTGACCACCTGCAGCAGCAGCAGGAGGAGTTAAAGCATTAACAAGGCGACCAAACAGACGCATCACAACAGTGAGTATTTTTACGGACAACTGTGGACATTTCCACAGATTTTTGTGGCAACCAAAACCAGTTATTGTTCACAGGGAGTCTGACCATCTCCACCCATGACTGTAGCGACCAAAACAGATATTTTTAAGCCAAACCACAATGTTTTCTAACATGAAGTGGTTTTTATGCCTAAACCTGGTGACGAGAGAGAGACATCGAGTTTTAACTTATCTGTGATCTAGCATTTATTCTGGTGGCTGGATTTATAATCTTCCACTTTTATCATTTGCATTTGGATTCTTAGTCTTTATATTTCATTTAGCTTTCATGCTTTTGACCGAGACAAACATACATTAATGTATACGTCATTGATACATTACGAACTTATCATCTAACTTCCTGTAAGAAGATACGCTAAGCTAAAGCTAACAGGTGAGACTAGTCAGTTTGTGAAGGTGGAAACTGAAGGTGTAAAAGATGCTGCAGGTGGTCTAATAGCACAGACGATGGACTGTGTTCACGCTCTGATCTCTGCAGAAAAAACATGACGGTTTCTGGAGGAAAATTCTATTCTATTGTGTTTTTTTGTTAACTCTGCAAAGTCGTGTGATTTCGGCCCGACTGAGGGAGAAGTACGCTTTGTATTCTAATGTTCTTTTGTGATGATTTAAGGCGTTTGCAGCTTGTTTCTTTCTCTAAAATGTTCCTCTTCTGCTGGTTGGAAAAGATAAAAGTCTGGAGTTGTGCCGTCGTGAGGCAGCTTCTCTGTGGATCGCTTTATTTGTAGAGTTTAGAGAAGAAAACACGCAGTTTAGTGTTATTTGTCAGACATCACTGCGACTATTTCATCACAGTTTGCTGCATAATCATCTTGAGAGCGACCGATGCTCACAGAACAACGCTCACACAAACACTGCCCATATGCTGCGAAGACGAGACGCAGCGGCATAATGAACACATCAATTATCTTCATTAATGGCCTCATTAGCATAATTGGTGGTGATTAATATCATGTTGGGACTTTTAGGCAGATCAAGTTCCTCTTGTTGGGAACAGAATGAGCTTCATTAAACTTGTGTGTTAGTTTTCTTCAGCAGGACGAATTAATCATTCATCACGCAGGAGCAACGTTTACCAGCGAGGGCGCGTTTGATGTTAATAGCAGGAGCACGTCTAGTACAATAAGGGTCGTTAACGCTGCTGTTGGTGGAGCTCAGTGTCACAGCGGCTCTGCAGCCGTCTCCACCCACCCGGTTCTCCAGGATAATGGCCTGACGGAGGTAACGGCAGCATCAGCACACCGGCTGAAAGCAGCAGCCTCTTACTGGACGGACGTGTGGCGAGCTGCAGCGCGAGATAAAGAAACGCGAGGGTGCACACCGCCCACGGCCAATTTCTTTTTCTGCTGATAGGCGATACAGGCTGGAGCTGGAACAAACTGAGCACCTTTTTCTCTGTTTGGTTTGGTTGTTTGTGCTCGAGCGAGACATCTGACTGAGTCCCACAGCTGCTGTTAGGCCACACGTGGGACTGAACGGTGCGATTCCAGTGGGATCAAAGTCGTTTTACATCACGTCTCCGGGGAGTCAGGACGATATGGGAAAAACAAACCTGTGCAGTGAAGTAGAGATGAAACTGTGAGTTTATTTAATTGCTTTTAGTTAAATGCAAATAAATTAAAGGCTGAGGATATTTACATGGTTTGTTCTATGACATCAAATCCATGTCCCAAAGTTCTTATACGTTAACAAGTGTCTAAATGAGACTACAGAGGTTGTCTGGGACTAACAGAGAGACTCGTCTACTCACCAGTCCGTCTTTAACAGGCGCAAAATATAGTGAAACTCTCGCAAAATGCAACCCGGGGTCTTTTTGTGATTGGACCCGAGTCAAACGTTCGTTTAAAAGCATAATTACAATGAAAGTGCCACTTTTAAGACTCGAGCATTGAGAACATTGTGTACACAGAGTTACTAAAAACAAGGTTTTTGAACAACTCACGTTAGCAGCAGCTTGTTCCGCTCGCCGCCGTCCTGCCAGTGGAGAAGTATCGATCTCCAACGTGACGTAACATGAAGGTCAGTTAAGGTGGAACTTCTGTCTTCCAGCAACAACTATGCACACGACTTTTCCAGCTTTTGATTTTAGTATTGTTTCTTATATTAGGCTCCTTTTTCAAATTCAAGGTCAATATTGTTTTTCGCTAACGATAAAACAACAAATTATCCTGTGTTTATATGGAACTGAGCTTTAGGAGCGTTCCACCTTAACTGTCCTCCAGGTTACGTCACATTGTTCAAAAACCTTCTTTTTAGTAACTCTGTGTACACAAACAATGTTCTCAATGCTCGTGTTCATGTGTAGAGACCCTGGTGATACTACGAGCAAAGTTTCATGTTGTGTCGAGTCTTCTTAGTGTTTTAAAAATAGAGATTTTGATGCTATCGTAAAAGCGCCAGTAGCACTCCCTGCACTAAGTGGTGTTGACGTTTAAGTCATGTGACCGTGTTTGTAGCCTAACATTAGCATTTTAGCGTTTAGTGGAGGGACAGAGGGCGTCATTCAGGTTCGTATTTGACCTTTATCCAAAAATAAGTGCTTCTGTGATTTGCATATTGCAATTTCGATCATATTTCCACTAATTGAGCAGATCTGGTTTTAATGCACCCCTGTGTTAATGTATTCCCCGGCGCTGATTCTTATTACTGGATCTTGTGAATGCATCCAGACTCATCTGCGCTCGCCGGCTCGTCTCCTGCTGCTCACTGCTGACGTTCTGCTTTCGGGGGCCAGAACATATTGCCGTGTGAATAAAAGGCCAGACTGGGGGGAAAAAAAAAACCTTTCTCATAACCGAGCATGAATAATGGATGGAGAAATTAATCAGCTCATCGTTTTGGCAAAACAAAATAAAGAGGGCGAGTGAGTTTGCTCAGCGCAGACATCATCAACAGATCATTCAGACTGAAGGTCGCTTCGTCCAACTGTTCCGACACCTGAAGAAAGCTCAGTACACCAGACGGGCCCTTATGGATATTTAATTAGATAGTTTAAAGTGGTTGGTTCCTTTATGCTAATCATACTTTAAAAAAACAGCAATTATACAGATGGATTAATGAACAATATCTAAATTAGACGAAGGAAAGGAGCTGAAAACCTCTGTAACCGATATTATTACATGATGAATAAAACTGACATAACGAGACCTAAAGAACGACTTTTAACGGATGTTTAAACCATCAACACAAACCAGGAGTTATTGAATCGATCAGCCTGGTTGGTGCTCGTTTTGGTCGTACTCACGTTGATGTTGCTCCTCGGACGGCGCGGTTCGAATCTTGTTTCTGCAGAACAACTTTATGTCGCTCTTTCTATTTCTCTCTCGTCACAATGTTTCCTACTTGATTAGGTTTAGGAAAGGGTTTGTTTCGGTTGCCACAAAAATGGCTGCAGTCGCCCGCATGGCGTCCTCGTGGCCTGAAATAACAAAGTGGCATCTGCGAAGTCCAAAGTACAAAACTGAAAAGGGCAACGTGTCAACTAACTGTGCTTGCAATTAATTATGAATGCCGTTATCTTGAATCATGAACTATTCATTTCATTATTAATTTAGCTTGTTATCTCGAGGCAAAAAAGGCGGATTTCTTGAGAAAATGAGACAAATAATCACCTGAAAATTATTTGTTTTCTCAAGTTAATGACAGATCAGTGCCGTGACAGAACTACGTGCACCTCCGTGATCAGCAGCTCTGGTCTCTGATGAACATGATTGATGAAGCGTTAAACGGAAACAAACTCAAGCACTCGGGAAAGATTGTAGCACCACGAGCAACATTTAGCAGATGGAGCTGAACTCCATCAACTTGTTTACACTGGAGCTCATAAACTCCATCTGCTCGCTGCTTCCACAGAGCTCAGCCAAGAAAATAAAAACTTCACCAGGAGAATTTTTCACTGCTATTTCCTGTCGGTAAAGTTTTAATAACAAGTAACTGAGCCGCAAACACGGGATACATCTGCCCGGGTCATCGATCACGCTTCATAAAATCTTGTTGCTCTGATGTTTCTCACCTTTGGACAAATTGCTCTCGAATGAAATCTTCCTTTTTTCCCCGAGCTGCCCGTCGACGTGACAAATGACCCGCTCTCTGTTCTTCTGACAAAAACGAGTGAGCGTATTGACCGCTGTCTGGCTGCTGCACGTCTGTGCTGCTGCATTAAAGGGTAACTCCACCATTTCTGCACATTAAGTTGCTGTTCTGAAGAACCAGAACCTGCCGCTTGTGTAAAAGTGGTGGCGTTGCCCTTTAATGGAAATGTTTTCAAGCCTCCAGAATCAGGACCTTTTTAATCGAGACAAACCTCGTACCGACTCTGATTCTGTCGCATATTAAAGCTGCTGCTGGGTGGGTTTGGTCCAGGACACTGTGAGCCTGGTGCATGATGGGAAATGAGAGGGTTATTACTTATGAGTATTTACTGGAGCTGCCACAGTATTGCCTTGTTACTGTGGGAAAACTTCTGTGTTTCTGTGTGTGTGTGTGTGGTCACATGCATGTGCTCCCTCATCTGCACTTGTATATGACAGTGTGTGTGTGTGTGTGTGTGTGTGTGTGTGTGTGTGTGTGTGTGTGTGTGTGTGTGTGTGTGTGTGTGTGTGTGTGTGGTTAGATACTTCAGCGTGCCTCAAGAGAAAACTAATTTTCACAGCCTGTACATGGAGACATTAAAGAGCCGTAATGATATCTACCTTTGCAGCTTGTCTGTGTGTGTGTGTGTGTGTGTGTGTGTGTGTGTGTGTGTGTGTGTGTGTGTGTGTGTGTGTGTGTGTGTGTGCGTGTCCACATGATGCCATTGGACACTAATGAGAGCAGAGTGTGTTACAGCCTCGGGGAGCAGCCTGGGGAAATCATTGGCTTTAAAACCACAACCAACACAAACTCCCAGATTCATCCTCCTCTTCTTCTTCTTCTTCTTCTTCTTCTCCTCCTTCTGCCCCCTCCACCCTCCTCTACTCCATCTACTGCGTCTCATTTTCCCAATCTGTTCATCCTCCCGAAAACTCCCTCCTTAAAACCTTTTCTTTATTCTTCTCTCAGTTCTCCGATCCTTCCTTCCTTGCAGATCATTTCTCTCTCCATCCTCCACCTTCTTCTTCTCCCTCTCCAAATTCTAATGCTCCTCACTGCAACATGATAAATGCTGAAAACATTTGCAAAACATTTCTCTTTTGTTGTACCTATTGTTCAGTCTCTCTGTTTGTGCCAACACGAGCTCCGGTGCTGCCAGAACTTCTTCTCCCTCCTCAGCGCAGGAGAAAAGAGAAGTTGGCAGAGAAGTCGCGAGGAACAGGAGAAAACTTTCAAGATAAAGAGAATTTTTTTTAGAAGGAAGCTTCCTTTTCATGCCCTTATCGCGCTTCTCCTTACATCGGCTCTCTCCTTCAACCTGCAATCAGTTCTCTCTCGCTCGTTCCAACTTTTCTTCCTCCACCACCTTCTCCTTCCTTCTCTCTCTCCTTCTCCCTCCATCCTCTCCTCCTCCTCCTCCTGTGATCAGTCTGCAGCTTTGTTCTCCTGCACGAACACAAAAACACTGCAGCTGGGAGCGTCGCTGCTGTTGTTGTTCTTGTTGAGGACCAGAAAATGTTTGCGGTTGCTATGCGACACGAAGTTTGACAACAACGAGCGAGCTTTCCAATTAACATCAGGTTGGTCGTTACCGAAAACAGAGTCTGTGGACCTCAGAGGGTCCTTGATAGATTTTCAAGGGTTTATAGAAAATAACAATCATTTCACAGACAACATGTGGAGCCGAGCAGATTTCTAATCCTCCACTGCAGCTGCAATCAGACACACGAATAAAAACACGTTTGTTTTCACGAGTTGAAGTCAAAGTTCAGAGACTTTCTGTGCACACAAAACACTTGTTCCTCTCAAACTGTGCACACAAAGTTATAAATCCGTTCACCTAATAAGTATATCAGACAGCAAGATTATTCCACAGGTGAGCTTTCGGCTTTGGGTTTTATCTCACAACACAGAGCAGCAGAGGGAGCGTGCAGTCGCATGCTCACTGCAGGAATGTGGTTTACGAGATTTGGCGGTTCATCTTCTTGGCCTCACAAGGACCTTCTGCATCCGCAACCGTCATGGAACTGTGCAGGGTCCAAAAACTGAAGTCCCAGAAATGAAAGCTCACCTTTTCGTTTAGCCAGTGACTCACACCAGCAGCACTTTGGTGTTCAGGATATTTGACATTTCAGCCACTGTGTTTTCCAGCGTCTTTCTCTCTCCATTATTACATTCAGTGGTTTCATTTACTCCGACTTTACTTCCTTGTGATTTCACGATGCCTCGCTGCCGTTTAACGACAGCGTTCAGGGCATTTCTGCTCCCTAAACGAGCGCTTTAATATCAAACGGTGTTGACTCTGCTTTAACACCAAACAGCAGCAACGGCGAACACTGAGTCGCGCTAAAATATCAAAACCCACCACTTGAAAAACAAATCAAATCAGATATAAAGGCCTGAATCTTTCTTCAGATGAGGTTCAGCACGAAAGCCTCGAGCACCTCAACACAATCAAATACTCAAAATATGCGCTCTAACTGAGAGGGCTGAGGGTACAAAAGGGGGCAAGTGACCAGAATTTGCAGAGTAAATAAATCAAAAGTTTGCTCTGCTCACTTTAAAGAGGCTGCGGAATAACTGACACTCATCTGTCAGTCTGCAAACTTTTAAAATTAAAAATTACGCTTCACGTTTCAGAGTGTGTGTTCTGAAGTGCCAGCTGATATTTCACCGAAAGAGTTTAAAATATGAGCTGCACATGACAAAGAAAACGCATCACAATCAAGCGGAAAACAGCGTCCGACGTGTCGAGACAATATTCTTCTTCTGACCCTGTCAAACCCTCCGCGGCAGCAGCAGCAGCCGGTGACAACCAGATGACGATTTATTGATTAATGTCCTCAGTGTGATGAAGCAATTTATCATCTAATATGCTCTTTATGAATCTCTGGCTGCTGCCTCGTCTGACTCAGCTTTCTAATGAAGTTAAAGAAGTGAGGAGGCAACAGAAATGGAGTCTGCAGAGACTCTGTCACTCTGCACTTCTTCTTAACTCTCTTCCTCTTTCTCCATATTGTGTCTCACGTTTTTACGTCTTTACCCGTCTTTCTGTCCACTAAACCATGCTTGCTTTGTTTTGTCCGACACAAACAGCAGCTGCAGCAGCTTCCTCTCTCGTATCTCCTGCAGTGGATTTATAGCACGAACACCAGCATGTTGCATTCCAGCAGCGTCACAGATCACAATCTTTACTACAATCTGAGGCTGCAGCGGTTTCTGTGCATTGTGTCCAGGATCACTATCTTCTCTTGTAACATGGATTTATTATAGATTAAATGGCCAATCTACTGAGAGAAACTGCACGTTTATAACCAGTGACCTCAAGTTTTTGCTCCCCAGATGAATAAAGCAGGTTTTTTTTAACCAGGAAACATATTTAAACCTTAAACCTTCATCAGTGAATAATATTTATCTCTTAGAACATAATCTTGGTTCTACAGTTCACCTCCAGCAGCAGCTGTTCTCATCAGATAAACCTGTGTTTTCCTTAAAGTTTTAAATAAAGAGCCGGACCATAAAACACCTACACTGTTTTTTAATGCACAGGTACGAAATTAGTACTCCGTATTGGCTAAAACACAAGTTCAGGTATCGAACAGGCATTGGACAGGAAAGCGATGCGTCATGACATCTTTTCCATGAAATTTTGCAAAGTTTATGTGTTCGTGTGCGACGTAGATGCATTTTAAGAAGCCATTTTTGAAAGCAGGATTAGCTACTCTAAATAAATCCTTCATTAACTGATCCTGCTGTGTGAAAAGCCAGTAAGCACCAACACTCACACCTTTACTTTTAAATCCCACAACTGCAGTGACTGTCAGACTGACTGATCTGGTTATTGTCAGTGTGAGAGCCACTAAAGCTTCAATGACACCGATCCGCTGTGCAGCGTCGCATCCTCTCTGTGTTGTGATGATCTTTCCCTTCTTGTTATTTGCTGTCAGTAAACGCTCATCTGGGACGCCGCTGATGGTTATGAGAATGTGCACCACTCGAGGCTGCTGCACACATTCACGCCATCGCTGCTATCTGTGACATACAAAGCATTTCCCCCCCGACATTATCTCCGTTAGCATCTTATTCTTGCTTTCCGGTTCTCCTCGTTCTTCTCCTCCTCATGAATATTACAGTTCGAGGCTGCGGAGAGTAATATCAGCAGTTAAGAGTCTGACGGTTTGTGTTCGACACTCGAACGTCTGAATCGTCCGCTGATGTAACGATGGAAGTGAGTCAGCTGTAAGTGTTTCCTTTACATTTTCAAAAAGCAGGTGTAAAATCAGGTGCAATTACGCAGCTGTCGTCATGTGAGAGTGATTTTCACCTTTAGATTGATGACTACGTGTTATTTCTGTACGTGTGGGGCGAGTTTTCTGACCTGCTGAGATTGTGAGAGCACTTCCCGAATAGGAAAAGGTCAGAAAAATGCGTCATCATCAATAAAAAACAAAAACCCTCAGAACAAGCCAGGTTTTCTTGCTCTAAAAATAAAAACGGATTCAAGTGTCAACAATTCAGAACCTGAAGGATGCTGTTTCTGTAAGCTTTAAGTAGTTTATTTGACTGTGGATGATTCTATTTCTTTACAATCACAAACAGTGTAGAGAAGGGGTTGATTTCTTCCTTCTCACGCACAAAATTAAATCCACACTGCTAATAACAATCGTTTCTGTGTATAAAAGGTCAAAAAAATCAAACCAAGTGTCCAAAACCCAAAGTTATGTAATTTACAGGCACATAAATCAGAAAAAAAGCTGCAAATCCTTCTCGATCCCCAATGTCGCCCAGGATCACGTACCTAGGATGGCGATGACCTCGTCGTCCTGGATGACCTCCAGCGACCCCGACACGACGAAGCACAGCGTGTCGACGCTCTCTCCGGCGTGGAAGATCAGGTCTCCGGGGGCGCAGTGCGTCGTCTGAAACTCCACCGCCAGCGAGCGCAGGCAGCCGTCACTGGCCAACCGGAAGGCAGGATGTTCGTTAAACACCTGAGTGAGAGGACAGGAACCAGGAAGTTGGTTTTAGTTTATATCGTTTAGTTTAAAATGTACCTTTACTGTTACTCAACGGACTTTGCAGTTGCTACCTCAAAAGCCTTTTTTGAAACCAAGCGCATATTATTTGTTCTAGGTAAAACATATTCGGACAGACCTCGATGTCAGTGGATTTCTGCCTGCTTACACACATGTTTGACCATTATAGTCCTTGATGTCATACTACCGGGTCAAAAAAGGGGGAAAACCTGAGCAGTCTGTTCTCACAGAATCCGATAATGTCTGACAAACACCACAACGACAACCTCATGGATCCAACGAGGATAATTATGGATCCCCACTCACAAATTATCCATCAGCTCTGGCAATGTCTGTCTTCTAAGCTGGAGTTGTGCAGGTAAACAAACCGACCTCTTCAACCTCTCTTCCGGTCTTCTGCTACTCCTGCTGGGCTGCACCGACCCGTTGTGCAAAGTCATCATGCAAATAAACTGCATGTGGACTTTCAATATTCCCGCATCGCATTTTCGCATCCCCTTTGGTGTAAAAAGGCTTTAAGCCTCTATTATATCAACTCAAAATCAAAAATCATCAGCGTGAAATCACTGTTTCAAGTTTAAGTAGAAGGCAGTTGCCTGATTGTAACGTTGTGGCTACAATTGGACTCCTCCTTTGTTTTCTTCTCTGCAGAGGGAAATCTGCTGATTTCCATTCAGACGTGCAAAATGAAAAACAGCTTCCACACAGCGAGATAATCCATCAGAGTCACAGTGAAGCCTTCATTCGGTCCGCTCCTTCTTTGGCTGAGATGAGTTGAGTGTTTTCATAACGGTGCTTCCTGTCAATCAGCCAGAGCTCTCAGGAAATAATCACCAGGAAATAATCCTTCAATAAACCGTGTCGCCTCACAAACTTCACTGTCTTTCCAGTTAGGACCTTTGTTCCGAGCAGACAGCAGACTGGCAGCGTGTCAGTCAGAGATGCTGGTTTATGAGACTTCACTTCAAATGGAAGTAAAAAGTGTTTTTTGGGGGACTTTTACTTAAAACAGCAACGCAAGAATCATTATTTTTAAGTTTTTAATTTGAGGGGGAATCTGCAAATTTCTCAGTGTTTACTAAACTTTACCAAACTTTTTTAAGAATTGGTGAAACGTGGATTTGGTGGGAACACTTACTGTGTTTCTGCTTAATGAGCTCCACATTTGCATTTTTTGGCACACTTTTCTTAAATATTGTTTTTTTCTTTGAAGAGGTTTGTGAGACGGTTATGATTAAGTGCATCTTGACTGCTGCGTCTTCTGAAAACATCAACTTATCGCCTCGCCCTGAACCCTTTCAACAATCCTATTAACTCTCTTGTAAAAACTATATTATGTGTCACTGTGGCTGGTTGTTACACAAGTGTCCTGTTTTATTCAGCGCCAGTTCAGCACTTTGAGTCTGCCAAAGCTCAGAGAGCCGTATCAGTCGCGTCGAGTGATTCCCAGGAGCTTCTCACCTCGCCTGCATTTACTTACGTAATAACTTCACCCGAGGACCGACTGGTACTCAGGGAAGTGAAATACACGTCCTACTCCAGAAATCTAAAAATCAATCTGGGTGGGTTTTGTTGCTGATTCAGCTGTTTGAAGAATGTTACGGCACGTCAGGTCAGATATTTGCTTTTTGTGTCTTCATGAGGACGTTTTTATCTCAGGTGTAGGTCAGTAAGTGCTTGAAGCTGCACTTTCTATTAAAAGCGTTTGAAAGGAAGATTTTGTACTCTCTATAACTTTGCTATAACGTCACCTTTTGTAACGTTGACTGCAGTTTCAAAGCCGTTAGCATCATGGCTGCAGTCATTTACACAGACGATGGTTAAAACCAAATGTGCAGAATGTTAAAATTGAATTTTGCCCTCTATCCTCTTTTTTATCTTTGTCTCATGTGTCATTTTCTTCTACAAACAAAGCCTTACATCATCAGAGGAATCTATAATCACATTAATGCCGACAGCACAAAAACCCTCTGTTGTTCACAGAGCCGAGACACAAAACTTGTTTCACGACACCACAACTTTAGATACGTACCTTCCTGTTGAGGTGGACGCAGATGTCAGCCCGCATGTCCTTTGGACAGATGGACAACACCTGGAAGACAGAGAGACACAAAAGTCACCGCTGAGAAAGAAACACAACTGTTACAGATGATATTTATCATTCTCCTCCTCGTTTCCAGGTTTCCCTCTGAAGATTCAATCCTGTAGAAATATTTGCAAACTGTTTGATGGAGGCACGAAGATGTTAGATGTGGCTTCTTCTTTTTTTTGTCTGCAGTCCAATCTTCAGGCGGGTCAGCGTCAGCTACAGTGCAGCCGGGCCTGTCACATAACATATCACGGTCCTGGATGGATCTGTTGGAAGCTGGACTAAAAATACTAACTCACAGTCAGCAGGCTATAGTACGACAAAACACAATTATTTTAAAAACAGACAGGGGTGACCTCCATTAGAATCAATGCAAACCTGGTAAAAATCTAATCAATCAGTGCTGCTGGAGGTATCTGGAGGTGCTGTATATGAGACGATATGTCCTCGGACCACTGAGAACCTTTGGGCCAAGCAGCACCAAACTTAGATTAAGAAATCCAGAATTATCTTGGATTTTAGACGTCTTATACCGACTTTAATCGAGTGCTGGAAGAATGTTTTTTGTCTTCTTATTTCTGTTGAAAAAAAGCAGGAATGGCTGCAATCGAGCAGCATCAGTTTGAGTTGCATCGTGGGTAATGTAGGCTCCAGATTGAAAATGGTAGCGGTAGGTACTCCGACCTGTAAAGACACTTTAACGAGTTAAATTGGCGGAGTTGCCCTTTAATGACCGAGACGACTGCCTGCCGTCTTATTTTCAACATCCCTGATATGAATTTATAAATTCTTGAGTGAGTTAAAGGTCGAGCTTCCATTCGACGGTCGTCCAGCACCTTGATATTTAGACGAGTCCCGTGTCAGGTAAAGATCATCTGTAGGAAAACACAAACAGGATCCGCCAGCTTACCCACACTGCTTTGCAGCAGGTTAGCTTTCTGAGTATTTCTGCGGTTTAGAGATTCAGGCTGATTTGGTGGTGGCACTCATTATCTCCCCTCTGGAAACGAGTGTCTGCCAAAAGCCGAAACACTGAACAGTAATCGCTTTGTCCAGCTCATTACACAAATTCTGAAATCCAGCCTAATTAAACTGAAGCATTTAGATAAAACAGAATATTATCCCCACAATCCTGCGCTGTTAACAATGAACAGAATCGACCGAGGGGAAGACACTAAGTCGCCTAAAAGCCTCAGCAGCATCAAAACAAAACACCGCCGTCTTTGAAAGTCGCCTTTGCTCGATTTTAAAGTGGAGGATATTAGCAGCTCGGAGACGCTTCTGGGAGCCTCTGGTCTTTTTTTGGGTGTGTGCTTGCATAAACAGCTGACTGTGTACCAAGTAATGGCTCCCAAAGTGACAAAAAAAATACCCACTAATTGGCCCGAGCTCCGACTGTGAGGTATTTATACCGAGGGCAGCCTCGCCTCGCGTCTCCTCAACGGTCTATAATTATCTCGACAAAAACTTTGAAAATGGGATTGATGGGGAGGAGGAGGAGGGTTGTGATCTAAAGAGATAAAGAGAAAGAAAAGAAGAGGGTGTGAGGAAATCAAAGACGGACAAATATAATGAGGAGGTGCGACGAGGTAATGAATTAACCTCCTCGCCTTCAGTCAGCCGATGAAATTGGCTTAAACGATCACAAATCTCCTCACAGCCATCTGAGGTTGTGATCTTAAAACTGGCTGGTTCCAAAAACTTGACATGAGCACTGAAAATTAAATTGCCCTCCTAAATGTTTCTGCAGAGGAAACGACGGGAACATAAAAATCAACAGTCAGAAATCAAACAGAATTTAAAGAGGTCCGTCGTTGCCGAACCACGAGAGGTGATTTGTGACGGACTCTTAACTTTAAACGGCAGATTAATGTTTGATCACAATAGTCAATGTTTACTGCAGTTATTATAAATCACTGCATGTCTCCCCCGGTGATATTAAACCTGTCAGATACAAGAAAAAGAGAAGAAGAAGAAGAGATGGATTTTGTCATCACCGCCCAAATCTGAAGGCTGCTGGTGATGCATAGATTCATAACTGGCTGCAGGACTTCACATGTGAGGAGTCTGTGTTGTGTTTTGGTGCAGATATGAGGAAGGAGGAGGTTCTGACGAGATGAACGATCTCAGTGGAGTAATTAGTGCACATTACGCAAAGCAAACACTGTGAATGTGTGTTTTTAATCATTTATTCTATTCTTCTTTCAAAACATTGTCATAGTTTTGGTTTTCATTTGGTCATTTCCTGTTTTATTTTGTAGCCTACATCCTTCAGGTATCGTGTATTGCACTTCCTGTCTTTGTCTGTTTTCAGAAGTTAATCATTCCTGCTGAAGCTGATATTGTCCATGCATGCAATTTTTTTTTAATCACCAGTTAATCATTCTGTTATCTCCAGATTACAAAGATCATTTTCTGGTGTTAAACGGTTAATTTATCTCATTATGTTGAGAAAACAAAAGGCAGATTTCTCAAGATAACGGGATCGTTTGTTCGTTTTTGTGAGATTACACGTCTTCTCTTAAACGTTGGACTGATCTGAATGTTATCTCTAACACAAAGAGACAAAGAAGTTCCTGTGCTTGACCTTGATTGAAGAAGCTCTGAAGCGTCGATCAATAACAGAAACTCCTTGATGTGACATTCTCGTCTTAAATCAGTCGCTACAGTTGTCAACCGTTTGTTTTGTTCGTAATAATGAGTCGATTATTTCTGTCTGTTCTCAAGATAACAACGTAATGAAGACGTGATCTCGAGATAACGGCGTTATAAAAATAATTGCTTGCACGACAGTTCTGCATCAAGCCGAGACTGCAGCAGCTACAACATTTAGATCGTCAAGTGATTGTCAATTAAAGTGATGCAGCAGCAGAGCGCCTCGATTCACTCGAAGCAGAACACAACATGATAATCTGAGCTGTGTGTGCAGATATCTGCAGCCTGTGAGCGGTTTGGTGTCTTTGGGGCTGCAGAGGGTCAGAAGTTCAGCGCTCAGCGTGTGTTTGGGTAAATGAGGTCGTAACAGAGTGTGACTGCTGACTGGCTCTCAGGCGTTCTGTTAGTTTTGGCTTTATTTTCTCCTTCGTTTTGGTCCCAGTGTGTCTTCACACCGCAGCCGTTATGAAGATTCGTTTACGGCTTCTTTTGTGTTTGTGGCTCGGCCGTCTTGTTCCAGTGAGCACAACAAACGTAACACTTTTGTTCGGAGCAGTTCGATTGAGTTGAAAGTGCATTTTTTTTTTCAATCCCAGCCTGGATGACGGCTGTGCTCCGAAACCCAATCAATCACAGGACATGCTACCGTCGTCTCAGCCCGACCTTTGACCTCACCTTCTCCGTGTCGATGCCTTTGGACATGGACCAGGTGGAGACGATGTAGTCCATCACCCGCTCGCTCAGCCCCTTGGGAACCTGGTAGAGCTTCAGGAAGTCCCGCACGTTGTTGAGCATCTCGTGGTAGCGGTTGGTGTTGGCGTACATCTGCTGGAAGATGGTGGTCACGTTTCCGAAGATGGTGGCATAGAGCAGAGCTGGAGAGGACGACACACACACACACACACACACACACACACACAGACAAGTTAGTCATTAACTGGTGTTTATGGGATTTTTCTTCCTCCCGTCTTCCTTTATTTCCTGGTTTAAATCTTTCTCTCATTTCTGTCTTTTTGTCGGCCTGTGAGGTGCTTTTACAACACGCGGTTCATTAAAGCGTTTCATGAAAGTAATTATTTCTGACTGGAGGAGAATATCCACTTACACACACACACACAGGAGCCACATCAACACCAGCAGCCGCGCCGCTTTAATTTTTCTTCCGTCTTCTTTGTGAAGAGGACATTTGTGAAAGCACTTAATACAACATTGTCTCATGTGACCTGTTCAATTACTTCTGAAGCTCCTGAAGGACTTTAATGCTGAAAGTAAGCGTGAATCACAATAACAAGCCGGAGAAACGCTGCAGGCAGCCGATCGTACAGGTGTGTAGATCCTGGATTCACACTGCAAAAACACAAAAGGTATCTGCTGAACGTGATCTGAGTTTAACGTCTTTTCCAGGATGAATTTATACAAAGACGGCATGGAAATCATTTTGTCCTGCAGCTGACATGCAACACACCCATCTTCAACAGGCCGGCACAATAAAGGCTCATTGGTGCTCTACGTTAGATCAAAAACACAAACAGATGTAGCATGTTTTACGAACGCTTATGGATACGGATCACATGACCACAGGGCAAGAGGAAGAAGGTTTTAAAAGTGCCAGGACTTTTTGAGGGGAGGTTACCGGATCTGGTGAGAAGTTTTAAACAGCTGGGAGGAAAAGCGGAGGTCAACGTAAGACCAGTTTCCTTCTGAGCGGCATGGATGTGTTGCTTAACATCCATGCCAACGTGAAGGACACATGGAAGTATGAGAGCAAACTGACAAGAGAAGCAGCCACGTACCACTCGGGCTGGGTCCGTTAGCTTTCCTCTGTCCCAACCAACAGTCCAAAACCAAAAGACTCTTCATTTATTCATAAATTGCAAAGAAAAGCAGCAAATCCTCACGTTTAAGAAGCTGATTGTTTGACATTTCTATGTGAATCAATTATCAAAATAACTGGCACTCCAGCAAACTCGCTGTTATCAAAAAAGTACATATCAACACCAGACAGCACCAAGACATCACAACCCACCAGGTAACACCTGAACGCCTCTTCAACGACTCCTCTGCAAGTCTAGTTCACGCAGCAAAACTTTTTCTGGTTTGCGTTGATGTACCAAGCACCTCGCAGCTCTCCATGTCTCTCTTTACATTATTTCTTTTGTTAATTAACTCAGATTTGAAGCATTTCAAGCCAGGACATGTAAAACTTCATGCAGCTGATCTGAACAGGTAAAGAGGTGAGAAGAATGAGGACACAGACGTGGTTGACGTCTCCTGCAGGATGACAAGCTGTCGTAACGGCAGCTTACACCGCTGAGGAGGGTTTCAAGAGGAGGAGTGGGAGTTTCACCTCCGTCCAGCTTAAAGCCGCCGTGCGTCGCTGCTGCTGCTGTCAGCCTGTTCTGTACTCCACTGTTTCCATAGACACCTGACTGAAAATAGTTCCTCCTCCTCCTCCTCCTCCTCCCAGACAATAAAAATGACAAAAGGATATGGAGAAGAAAATGACAAGTTAAGTGAAAAATGGGTCTGGGTGGGCGGAGAGGAGCTGCTGACGACCGCACATGAGCCACGAAATAAGAGGGCAAGTTCTGAACAGCAAAAAAAAGCAAGCGAGAGAGGAAAAAATGTTGGACAAACAACGTCTGTAAGTGACTGTGTGTTTGAGATAAGGTGTGTGTATGTAAATGAGAAAGAGTAAAAGAAAGAAACAGGAAGACTTTTATTCGCAAAGAACCGAGAGAGTCGGAAATGTAAAGAAAAGGATTCAAAGACACGGAGAGAGAGAGGCAGAGAGGTGTGTCAGCACTGAGATAAACACGGTTCCAGCTTGGTTCTCGCAGACTCGGCAGCCTTCCAGGACCCTCCAGGACCCTCCAGGACCCTGTCAGCTGGGACAGACTGACTCTAACAACACTGCTGAGCTGGAACTGAACTGAGAACCTCAGAGGGAGCTCCGCCACATGTTGGACTGCTAATTGGACGATATTGCGGCTCAGCAGTCGGCTGATATCACCTCAGCACGAACAACGACCGAGGTTTGACCCCCCGTTGAGCTGAAACGACCTCTCAGTGTTTTCAAAGATCTGAAGTGGTTGATTCAGACTCTAGTTTAGTTCATTTATCGAGGGGAAAAACCACAGTAAGACACCTGGAACTGCGAGCTGCAGTCCGCTAACAAGACACATCTGGATCTCTGGAGCACGATGGTTTTAAATCGAAGTGGGCAAAAAGTGTTGTGAGGAAAACTAAACTGGACTTCTACAGAGGTCAGGTGTGTTACAGGAGACGGAAAGCTAATTAGCGGCATTTGCATTTGCAAGCCGTAAACAATGTCAAAGCAGCTTGAGACAAACAACAGAACTGACCTCCAGCACTTGACCCTCCTTTAGAGAAGCGGTATTTGCAGACGGAGTGTTTAAAGTTGAGCAAACATCATAAAAGGACGGCGCTCACCTAAAGTTAATGGTTTCCAAGTTCATCACCTCGTCCTTCAGTACGTTAGACCAGCAAAAACCAAGCTAAGGCCGCGGTGTCTCTGCAGCATATGTGGCAGCAAAAGAAAAATCTTTCGGACTTCTTTCACGCAGCAACACTTCTAGAGCGGCGTCACCAGTGACGCTCTTTTTCAGGCGACCACGTGGTAAATTAGACGGAGCGAGACTCGTCACCCATCACCAAGATAATGGGTCAACAGACCTATTTTATTGCTGCTTGATGTTCCATCCAAGTGTTTTATTTTGTGGTGCTAAACCAAACTCAAATCTTTCAGACAAACGTGATTTATCTCCAGTTCTGTCCATGTCAACCAACCTGCTAACGTTTCACCCCCGTTGCAAAGACAGAATCCACCTGTTGCATAAAATCGTACGGAATAAGCCAAGATTTATTCAAATAAATAAACTTGGTAGATTAAGAAACCACAGTTCCATCTATACAGAAGTGCTGCAGCCTGGTTATCTGATCTTTATAAACACTAACATCTCTCTGCATCAGTCTAGAAACAACACGTCTCTGGTCCCATGAGGAGTTTGGACGGTTCAATCGAAGGAGCCCGGCTGCAGTTTATAGCTGTCACTTCAATACTATATTTGAGATGTGATGTGTCCCCTCGTGGCTCTATTTATTTAAATCTGTCTCTGTTTCCAGCCCTCTGGTGGCCGCAGAGAGACGGGCTGCTGGGAGCGGGAGCGGTGTGATGGTCAGGACGGGGAGCAGATGAAGAGCTTTACTTCCCTCATATTTACGAGCTGACGGAGCAGCCGGGGGGACGACGACCAGACGCTGTCAAAGAGAGGCTCCGATCAACTGGAGGGAGTCTTTGCAGCAAGTTTGCCTCCAAATTGACTGTGACACCGACGAGGGAAACAGATCAGAACCATCATTTGGTCTATTTTGGCCTCGTGGCGCTGCGCTGATCTCATCGGCAGCTTTATTTTCCTCATGTTGTTGCTAAGCACTCGTTAGCGCTGCGTTCCCGTTACACCTGAACGTCACACACAGGTGGGCGGTGGTCGCTGACGTCTGTTCGGATCGTGAGTGGGTTTCTGTTTTTCCTGACAACGACCTTATTTAAATTAATTGTTCATGTTTGACACCTTTGTTGTTGAGAATAGTTCCTGACTCACACGAGTTCAATCAGATCCGCAGCAGATTCATCGGTGACGGAACAAAGAAAAGCAGAATTTAATTCATGAGATCTGGAAATTATTTATCGAATTACATATTTTGAGGTGTATGTCGTACATTTTTTAAAACCCTTCTGCAGTTCTTCTTCTTCTCTGTGGCATTATTTAGAAATCTGTGTGTGTCTGGTTGATGGAAATAACCTTTAAAATCTTCTATATTCTCCTCGAGTAATTTGCAGGTGTGATAACACAGATGTCACCAGATAAAGAAACCGGAATAACGAAAGAAAATAAAAGAAATCCTCCTCCTCTGATCCTGTTCAGCTCCTCTCTCGGTTAAAAAGACGCCAGTCAGTGAAGTGAACTTCACTCTCATCTCCTAAAGGCCAGCTGTCGAAATGAGACGCTGCTGGATGATGAAATACTTCCCCGGTATGATAAAAACTACATATTGATAAAGTGGTGATGAAGCCAAAAACAAAGGCACATTTTTATCAGACTTGATCAGGAAACAATTGGAGTCCACCAGACGATCTGCCGGAGGAGAGCGATGGTGAGAGACGGAGATCCGTCCGTCCAGGAGGAGTGACGGAGACACAGTGTCAGCGCCTGGAGTCCAGAGAGGATCCATCAGAACACGCTAACATGAAGAGACAGCCAGCACACACACACACACACACACGGTACAGTAGAACTCACACACACACTCAGACGCAAACACAGAGGCCATATTAGGAACAATTAGCTTATTTGAAGACGCAGATTTGGATTTTAATATCACATTTGTGTGATCAAGAAGTAGAGAAGTAATCCATCTTGATTAGTAAAGCTTACATCCTGATAAACGTTTGTTTAAATCAAGATACATTTGATTTTTAGCAGTCGTGTTTTGCTCTTGAACTCCTTGTAAACCCACAAATCGTGTAAATTTGGAAGCGGGCCGTCTGTTATTAAGTCTTCTGATTAGTTTCCTCTCAGCGGACTCAGTTTGTCCTTTGTGTCCGGCCTCTGTAGATGAACCCCTGAACGCACCTTTGTGACTCAAACAAACCAAAAATAGCATCACAGAGTGAAAACAAAGCAGCGGGAGGGGGAGGGGAGGCTCTTTAGGGGAGCCACCTCCATCACGAGCCAGTGAGCCCGGTCCATTTGCTGCTCAGTGAGCCGAGCCGGCGTCCAGGCTGCATCACAACACATTACAGGGTGACAGGACCTCGCCGTCCGCCAGCCAGACGCAGAGAGAGCCAGTCAGCCGCATCAGACGCCAACAACAACAAAAACAGCTACTGTATAAATCTGTTTTGACAAGCAGTAATTGTGCATCAGGCGCTCTCTGGGTGAGTAAAACACTGAGGCTGATTGTCTCTAGATAAATATTGACTAAAAATGTGCGGCGGCATCCCGGTGTTCGTCACAGCCCGGCCGCAACAATCATTCTGTAATTATGACCCTCGCTCAGTAAATACGGTTCGTTTAGCATCGTTTTTCTCCAATATCTCATTGTTTTCTTCTCATTAGGTCATCTTAATGGACTACTTATCACCGTGCAGAGATGATAATGAGTTTTAGGAGGGAGTGGGTCGGGCTGCGGTCGATGGGTTGACGCCAAACACCGATAAGTTACCGCGTTACGGTGGAGCGGGACGCCAGCGACGGCCCGCTGAAGAGCCGTCTGCGAATCATGCAATTGTAAGAGTTGTTGCATGAGGAGAAACTTTGTGCAAACGCAAACAACAAATTTCTAACTCAGTGGTGCCGTCTTGTGAATTCGGCATTAAATACAAAACATGAAGTTGTTTGTGTCGTTGTTAAAAGTGTCATTTGGTTGCAGCATCGTCGTACCAGCCTGTCCGCATTCAGCAGCCGCGTGAACACAATGTTTCAACTGATTTCACCATTTAAACTAAACTTACTGAAGAAAAACATGTTTAATTTTACAAAAACAGCAAACAGTAACCAATAAAGGCTATTTCTTTGAGAAAGTCCCCAGACTCACTTATAAAAATGCTCGATTTTGTGTGTTTGAGTAAAGGAACTTTTAAAAAATGCTCTCCATGACAGAAATCCCTTTTTTGTGTCATGTTTGTAGAACAGGGAAGTGAGATCGGATCACAACTCATCACTCACGCCGCTGTAATAAAGACAATTCAAACCCTTGAATCAGGTCAGAAAGATGGAGACAGAAGCAGAAAGCAGAGGCGGAAGAAAAGGACACGCTGAGTTCCTGCTTGTATCTACAACTGTCACATAAATGTTGCAGCATTGAGGAGAAAAAGTTTCCCAAAAACTGAAATCCTGACTTGTTGTCTCACGCTGTGAACGTGTGAAAACTGTGTACAGAGACATCAGCGCCGCTCTGAACATCTGCTCGGAGCTCAGAGACGAATCGCCTCCCTCGGTCTTTTAATCACACTCATAAATCTTGATTAAAATAAGAAGTTGGGGACGCTCCAGAGCGTTTGCAGGGCTGAATGCTGCTTATTATACATCAGAATGTAAACTCACCATCTCACCTCCAGACAAACATGTCAACAAGATAGTTTAGTTCGAGTTTGGACTGGACCCGTGACCCCTGAACTGATTTCTATCTGCAAAATCAAATATTGGAGCTCTGAGCCTCCAGCAGTGTTTCATAATTTGACAGCTGCTCTCCTGATGCCTCTCAATACTTCTACAGGGAAGGACAAACCTTTCTTGTAATGCAAGACGCATTTAATTTGTTTTTATATGCACATTTTTTTGGAAACCCAGCTTTTAATATCTGCAGTCTTCATGGAGTCGCCTTGTAATTGGCAGAATTTAAGTCAACATCCATCCCGACCTCATGAAGCTCAGATGTTAAAGATCAATGCCGTGAAAAATACAGACATACCTGCGCTCTGGAATAATAAAGCTCCAGAGGAACATGAACCAATCACGTCCTCCACAGGTGATTTGTTTGAGACAAAATGTTGTCGATACCGTCGGATTCTCTCGGGAGCTTTTAATTCCAGCGAGCAGATAACTTTGTATCTCTCACAGAGCTGATATGAAAACTCATCCCGGACGCAAAATCAAATTAAAACATACAGAAACTGATTTGAATTTTCTTTCTGAACGTTGGGGGATACGCTGATGATGAATGACAGCGAGAGGCTTTTCTGAAGGCACGAATACGAACTGATTCCCGGCAACATGTTTGCAGACGAGCCAGGAATAATGAGCGAGCGAGCGAGCGAGCGAGCGAGCGAGCGGGGGCGGACTTGATTATTGGCACAAACTTGGGGAAAAAAGAAGGGATTATCCTTTTTATTATTCTACTGTTTCACTCAGCGTGAACACAAACAAAAGGAACCAGTGGATTCCTGTCTCTGTTTTCCATCTGGTGTTTTGAAGTCAAGAAGACGGAGTGTTGCGGTTTCACAAATGGGACCAGCCAGAGCCGACGGTAACAAGGCCATCGGGGGCTGAGCGGCGCTCCCTGTGGACCGGGGGCCGGCCTCAGCAGGAGTAATGAAGTCACGGAGGACCGGTGATATTGAACCACTTGTGCCTGGTAAACATCGGGGTGGTAGATGTGAGGAGGGACCAGAGATGCAGAGCTGGGGACAACTTAACCTCTCAGCTGATTGTGCTCGCCGCTGGACTCGTGTTGACTGTAGCGCGTCGGTCGATACGTGGGGGGAAGCGATGCCGTCGCATGGCGGCGTGCGGCGGGTCAGGAGGTCGCGTTCAGATATAGACAAATGAAATGATGAGCGGAGCAAAGGTCAGCGTGCAGCAAAGGGTTTAAAGGGCAGTTCATCCAATTTTAAAAAACAAACATTCCCTCCTTCGCCTCTCTGGTTTATAGCTGTGAGGTTTGTTTTGCTTTCATCAGCCCAGCTGTTGAAATGAGATCAGGGATGTTTTCCGTGTCTCGTCTGCGTCTATCGTTTTTCCCATCCACTATAAAGGGAATCACGACCTGTTCATGTAGAACAAAAAACTATATCGCTGCGTATCAACGCCTCGTGGTTGCTGCCAGGGAGTGAAGATCACACATACCTCCATATAAAATAAGGTTTTAAGACGTAAAAGATGTTAACGCTGCAACCTGTCTGATTTCAAAAAGGCAAAGAGATTCACAGTCTGGGGTCCTGACAGCAAAGGCCCAGTCGTCTTTAGTTACAGAGCTGCATCCATCGATCTTAAAGCATAAAAACGTCTCTTCCTGAGGAAAGATATTTAACTGTAGAGTCAATTAGAAGCTCGGGTCGGACGCCAACTGAAAGCGTCAGTATTTGAAGATCTTTCTCCAGGTAGTTACGTTTTGTGGCTTGAAAAGGAATTTAAAACAAAGCAGGCGAATGATTTCCAGTGAGACTATTTCTACAGAGGACTGAGGAGAGCTTCAGCATGTTGCAACGCCGATCACACGACGAGCAACAGTCCTTCAGATTTGGATGTTGCTGCAGCGAAACTACAAATTCTGACTCGTGAGCGCTTCACACACACACGTGCTCGACACAACAGCACACAACTGACTGAATGTGAAATATGATCACAGTTTAGGTTGAAAGTGAGGAAAAGTCTTATAAAGAACATGAAGTCCGTACAGAAAAGGGGGGCGGGGACGGTGGACGGATTAAACGGGAGCAGGACTTCATGACATCGTATTACTTGAGCTGTCTCCTGCATGAATTAATAAAGCTAAATCCTGCACTCTGGAGATGCGGTCACATGCAGCAGAGCAGAGAAAGAATGAGCTCCTGGCGTCATGAACACCTTTCTCCATTAATCATGCTTGAGCGGTCCGTGGGAGGCGCCGGGTCGGGATATTCAGGGGTGCTGCCATGAGATGGGAGGACGAGGGAGGGACTGATGTGTATGCAAAAACACTTTTATATGTATCTTTCAGAAGATCTCTGTTACGTTGTATGAACCCAAAGCTTTGGGTTTCTTTTCCTTCTTATCGTGATTGTACACGTTAATGTCGCATGTTGCTGTGAGTCCTGATGGAGGTCACGGGTCAGAAACATTGCAATAAAGGAGCACAATGGCTGACTGTGTGTGCGCTGTTAATGTGAAGTTTCATTTCCTTGCAGAGATCTCAGATATTCAGAACTCAATTCCACCTCAGTTACAGGAATCTGAGAGTTCACAGGGTCAAATAACCTGCAGGATGCACCTTTAAAAACAGAGCGGTCGCGACCTGCTGTCTCGTTCTAACAGACTGTGAAGAGTCGCTGCTCTCTGATTAGACCTTGATGGTCCCGCCTGCCCTGTACAGGCTGCGAGCATCAGATGACACCTGCAGCAGACATTGATCGACCTTCCAGCTCGTGGTTTCGTCTGACTTCGGCTCAGCCAGTCGGGTTCTGCGGCTCGGGGAGGATCCGAGGTCGAGCTGACATCAGTTAGCGGACTCTGTGTCTGAGGGCGCCGCTCACATCCTCGGCTCTGTGAAGTGGCTTTTCTTCACTGCGGTGACTCGGATCAGCAGGTGAAGCAGGTTCGAAGCGACGATCAAAGCTCGCGTGCTCTCAGACTCGTGGTAATCGCAGCTTGGCCCAATTTTCCCCCACTGTCAGCAATTATAGCTGAGGAGGAGCGATCCATCAAGCCTGGCACCTGCTTGATTCAATTATCCCCACATACCCGTCTGACTGCGGGCTCCACACATTCAGCTCCGGCATAAATTACGAGAGAAGAAATTAAAAAATTATAATAAAAATAGGAGTGATTGCCTCCTTTAGAGGCTTTTCACTGTGGGAACCGCTGGAGATTGGGTTCATAAATGGATGAGCAGGGAAGAGATTCACCGCGAGGACGATTACAACTGGCGATAATTATGGAAATGATGTGTGAATCACTACACAGCCGAACCCCCCGGGTGATTTACACAGCGCACATAAAGTGATATAAAATAGATGAAGCTGATATTAATTATTTATGGCCGAGTGTAATGTTGTGAAATTCATCGTCGCTAATGTTTCTAGTGTTTTCTTTAAGTCTGCACTCAAACACGTGCCAATGAGTGCGCTCCAATATTCACATGAATACACTAATCTATATACGGACACCTGCTGTGCACTAATCTGGAATAATAGAAACACAGCAGAAACATAAACAAGCATGCAGGCAAAAACATGCAGCATCGTGTACGAGTGAGTGACAAAGTAAAGGGAAACAATAACAGAGTTGAGTCTCGGTGAGGTGTTAATCCACGAGGCTCCGAACCAGGTTCAGCATCAGCACCCTGTTTCCAAAAGATATTCTGTCTTTTTGGTTTTGTGATGACGGCAGCGGAGAGAGCGATCCAACATCACCAAACATGTAGGAGTTTATTTTTCACCCCCGTTTCAACGTAGTGCTGCATTCCTTGCGGTGAAGCGTCGGACATCAGCAACTGATGACAACTTGTGAACTTTTCGGCAAAAATTGATCTGATGTTGTGTCGAACAGCAAAAGATGTCAAAATCCTCATTGTGTGTCCAGTTGCATGAGATCAGATCAGTTTAAGCCCTTAATATTTTGTGAATTGGTGCTTTGGCATTCTGTTAGAGACGACTACTGAGCTGCATGAGTCATTTTTAGAGTTAGAGATTTGCTGGTTCCAGCTTTTTAAATGTGCAATCAGCTGCTTCTCTATTTCACGTACGGCAGCAGATGAAGAGTCTTTGAGTCTTCTGACTGTTTTGTCGGACGAAGGAAACAATCTGAAGACGTCTCTTTGCGCTCCGGGGAACTTTAATGAGCATTTTTTTCCAATTTATTGACATTTTTGAGACTAAATCAATAATGAAAATAATGGTTAGTTGCAGCCCTGTAATGAAAAAGATGAAGAGGATCACTTAATATATCTTTGTATTGATCTGCAACAGATCTGCCCTCCAAGTCTGAGTTCATCACATCACAAAAGGCCGCTGGCTCGTTCACTTCAGCGAGCTCGCTGCACTGCTCACATCATCCATCAGGACACGATGCTAACACAGTCACATCCCTGCAACGCTGCATTCCTGCCGACTGATGACAACTTCCTTGTGTTTTCTAAACCAAGTTCTGCTGTTCCTGCTCAGCATCCCCATAAATATCACAGAGCATGACTATTACATGAGCAGAGAATTAATAGTGCGCTCATTTATCCAGATTTCTTCCCCTTCATTTGTCACCTGTTCTCTGCAGAAAAGTTTCTTTCCAGCCACAGAAAACACGCCTCGTTCTGACGCAACTCGATCGACACTGTTCTGAAAGTGCGTCATCGGGCCACCAGGTGCAGAAGTCTCTCCAGTGGAGCAGTACGTTCGCTTCTGACAGACATAATGAAAAAAACTCCCCTAAAAATAGTGTTTTCAGTCTGGAGATATCCACTCACAGCACGTTGCCATGTCGACGAGTTAAGCGAGGGCAGGTCAGGGTGAAAGAGGACGGAGGCTTCCCTCCTCTCCGCCGTTAAATGTCTCGAGAACAGACTCTCCTGACAGCCCGAGGAGAGAGATCAGACATCTATCTGTCCATCCGGCTGATATGTTTCCTCTGGTGTGAGAATCTCAGTATCTGACAGGTAAAAGAGTAACAGCACGCTGTGATGTGAGGCCGGCGGGTGTAAGTTAATTTCCTGCCACGGTCGGATCAGCATGTCAGGGTGAGAGAGCGCTGTGAGGTCCATTAACAGTCCAGTCGGTCAGTTCTTCCAGGAAATGTCTCTTTCAGAGAAACAAAAGGATCCCAGATGTTGTCTGAAGCTTATAACAAGAACATGAAGCTGTAATAACGACACATTTCACCCTCCGCTGGACGCTTAACGTCCTCACAAACCCACTTTTCTCTCCACTAAAGGCAACCATGCCCGACAGAAGGCTTTCCGCAGGTTGTTAGCGGTCTTTTCATGTCAAAGCAAAATGATCACCAGAACTATTCAGCCTGTGAAAATAGCTGTCTTTTCATAAAATAATCTTTTACGGCTCTGGAGGACTCTGTAAAGTCTGAGACAATTACTTTAGAGTGACATCACTTCAGTATCTGAGCTTCTTCCACTTTGAAATAACAGTTTTATCACAGACAGTCTGCTGTAAAAAAGGAGGTCGCCGAGTTTGAAAGATGTTTAGCAGCCAGTGAGAATCTGATGAAAAGACCAACTGAGTTGCTTTATTAGCATAGTGGGATTGATGGTTGTAGAAGTCTGACTCATACTAAAGAGAAGGGAAGGATATAAATCACTTTTCCTTTGTGGCAACGGGTTCATCAGCATCCTAAATCACGGGCTACATCTTTATTAAAGGTCTCAACTCTCCTCTACCTCCTCAGACACGACAGTGAAGAGATGTCTTAAACTTGTTTGGTCAGAAATATCAACATCTGTCATTTTGGAGGTTTGCAGATGAAGCCTTCAAAGACACATAATGAGTCTCTTCAGTTTATACGGACACAACGCGTTTAGCCTTCATGACAAATCACACACATCATTAGGCAGGTTAGATTTGCTTTGTTTTCCTTGAGGCAAAACGAAGAAGCAGAAAGCCACGTGTCGTCCACGTCAGCTGCACAGAAATCCAGATTAATTAAAACCCAAAACATCTGAGGGCTGTTTGCTTTCTGCTCAGTGACGAGATCCGTGTCTGGAGAGCCACTTCGCTCCAGGACCTTGTGGTGAAACAGTGCAAGGAAAGCAAGAAAGCTATCCTCCTCTCTG
>CAEMYA010000211.1:583647-619743 GCA_903131615.1 Diplodus sargus
GTCCTTCCCTTTATGTTCTCGCCTACTCCTCATTCCCTCCAGCTCCCTCATCTTATCCCCTTCCTCCCTCATCTCCCGGCATCATTTTCATCAACCCTCCCTCCCCCTCGGGCCTCTGTGCAGCACAGGATAAAGTGGGATTGGGTGGATGGGTGGTGGGGGTGTCGGGTCAGGAGGACTTCCAATCCACTCAGTGAAACCCGAACTCGTCTTGGGATTGTGTGAGAGTCCTCGCTGGAGCGCTTTTAGCATCAGGCGGGGTTTTAAGTCGGATAAATACTTCGCCAAGGGCGAGAGCGTCGGAGAGGAGAACTTTCCTCTGTGCTTTCCTTCCTCTCTCGCTTCCTTCTTTCCTTTCATCTCACCCAACCCCCCTTTTATTCTCCCCTCCTGCTGAGTCTAAGTCTCTTCTGCTTAGGATACGCAGCCATCAAGCCAGGTTCCCCGGGCCAAGTCGGCCGCATCCTTCCTTCCGCCCGGCTGCGCGCATCACTGGCACCACCGAAGCATTTTGAGCCCAGGTAATACCCATAATTCCCTGCGAGCTGGAGGCTGTCAAGTGAACCCTTTTTCTTGATACCCCCCCATCCCCCCTTCTCCAACCGCCTGACCTCACTTTCCTCTTCTCTCTGCAAAAAAATACTCATCTAACAAAGTCATTTCATCTGTATCGAGTCTCACAGATTCAGTCGAGCTGCCAGAATAAAATTTCTGCAAACCACAAATACAGTGAAAACTGTACGTTGTGCGCTGGATATTCTTAACAGCAAAGTGGAGACGACAAAACCAGATATTTTCAACAAATTGTTGGCAAATTTTCCCGCTGTGATGGTGACGACAGAACCGGTATTTTAAGCCATAACAGAACTAGATATATTACCAGATATACGTGCAAACAAAACCAAATATATTTTATGAACACTGGAACATTTCCAGCCGTGTTTGTGGCAACAAAACCAAGTATTTTTGACAAATCATTGGGACATTTTCCAACCAGGTATCTAAAGTCAAAACGAGATTTCTTCACAAACCACTAATCAAGTGGTGCTTGGTTCTAAACCCAACCAGATCATAAGCACAGCGGTGGCACAGCATAAAATTTAGAACTGAACCTAAAGAACAACAAAATGCACATTATTGTTTGCTGATAACTAACATTTGTTTGGCGAATGGGTTGAAAGATTCACCATCAGGGTGAAATCATCACTTCCTCTGCAGTCCAGCTACAAAATCATCTTCTTTATAAAATGGACAGTCTGATTAACTCGGCCCGATAAAGGTGCTTCGACTGTAAAAGCTTAACGATCGTTAGACGGATAAAAGATACCTTTGGGGAGATTTTGCAGAAGTGTGATTGCATTTCAACTTTTCTCTGGTTTCATTAAGAAATAACTCAGAGACTCGACACTAGATTAAACCACTGGTTAACACAGACGGCAGCTCTGCAGAGCTTTACCTGCAGCTCAATGTGCAGCCGGGATCAGAACACGAGCTCTTTCCCATCGCTTTGAGGTTTTAACCTGCCTCACCTATAAAAGTCCAGGTTTCCTCTTAGATTACTTTCACATTTTTCTGTTCTGTTGAATGAAAAACACTGGCAGGGTGATGATAACAGCAGGGGCTGATGATTCGCTTTCTCTCTAACGATACCTCTGATGACTAGATTTTCACCTCAACAGATAAATAAAAACACGGCCCTGCAGTTCAGGAAGGAAAAAGGAATCATCTCTCTCAGCTAATTAAATCAAAGCACCGAGCTTTAGACTGAAGATACTCTGGAGGAATTTTAAGACGTTAGACTCCGAGCTGAGCTGTGCTTTGTGTAACCTTTTCAGCTGGTGTCAAGAACAAGAATGCAGAACATGGCAGTGTCAGTCGGAGCGGGAAGATTATAGGAATCAAAACAGACAAGTTTCAGTTTAATAGAAAGGTCTTTAAAAAGGCGTACACAATCCTTTTCAGGCTGTAATCACCGCCTGCGCTCTGGAATCACTGTTATACCTTAAGTACATGTTACTGGAGACAAAGCGTCACAACAGACTTTCATGTCCTCTGTGATCAAGCTGCTTAATAGACGTCTCTGACGACATGTCATCATTTTTGAATGAAGATTTTGTCAGTTGAATATTTGATAATGAGGAAGATAGCGTGCTCGTCCTCGGGTTGAAAAGTTCTTTAAACTTAGGAGACTCAGACTCCACTGAATAGTTGATGAATACGTGGCTGTCAAGATGACATGACGGAAGTTTTTTTATAAAAAATCTTCTTACGGTTTTTTTATCTTTCAATGACAGCTTTACTTTGTTTCATGTTAATATGTATTCTGAGTTTGTAATACAGACAGAATATGAATAAACTGTAATCTAGAAATCTGGAGTTTAGTCTGAATTGGAAGGATGTAGTTATTCCTAAAGTCCAGATACCGATGCATGACGCAAATTTAGCACAGGACAGACAGGAGGTCCCACACCAAAACAACAACATAACATCTGGTTAATTTTCAGAATAAAACACTCTGTGTTGACGCCAGTACAAGAAACTCCAAAAGGAGCCAAGCACTTCTTCTAATTCTTCGGTTCAGAATACTTCTTGTTGTTGTGTATAAACCATATAGGTATCACTGAGGTCGCGCCTGATTCTTGGATTATGGCGGGAACTCCTCGGTCTTGCAACTCCATCTGTCCAAAAACCGTACCTACAGTCGTTCTGCAACGCAAATGCATCCAGTGCAATTCCTGGGTTATATTCTAATGTTGTTACAGATGCCTTAGGAGTAAAATATTGAGCACTGGGTACTTTTTTGATGACATGTGACAGATCATCAGAAAAGAGGACAGATATAAGATGGAAAAACAGGACAGGAAGCTGAACATAAAACACGACCCATGAGGATAAAATTTCAACATAAAACAGGGAATCAACAGAACTGAAACCCAGAACCGTAACATAACTTGGCAAACTACGGAACTCACAAGCGTAAGAGAGCAGTGTTAGCCAGATAGGATATTTATTCATGTGTTAAAGAGTGTAATGTGTTATCAGCACAGATGGAAACTGTTTCTCTTCTGTACGAGGGGAAACCGTAAACATATTTCTTATTAAAAGGTGTTTTATGATCCCGAGTGGGATGTGATCACGTGAGCTGAGGGTATGAAACCTATAAATACATCCCTCTGCAATGCTAACGATATTATGTAATTACATATAATGAAATGATATGGAAATTATTATGGCTGATTATGCTAATCGCTCTTTAATGGTGCTGTTTAAAGTTTCATGGTCCTATACGCTCACTGTATGTGCAGTGATGTGTGTGTTGCGCGCTGCCTCACACGGGGCACCATTACTGTTGTTTTAGCCTGCGTGTTTATGTGTGATCCGTCGGAACGTGATGGCGTGCCCTCTAACACCACCATGTGCACCGGTTCAGAAAAGCTGCTCAGGTCCCTGCTGATGGCTGCAGATGCAGTTAAGTGGTCCATTAATCCGGAACAGCCTTGTGATAAACAGGGTGCATGACGTGGAAGGACAGCTGAGGAGTCGCACAGATCGGCCTCTGCGCAGTAATAGAAGGACGAGTCGTTCAGATGTCAGCATGCACACAGTACTCTGGTTCGGGCCGGGTCGATTATATGAGATGCAGACAGACGGACAGACTGGAGGACGGATGAAGACAGACGGCAGAAGGACAAGTGATCAGATAGGAATCAGCAGGATGTCGTGCTTGAAGAGAGCTCAGGAAGAGTCGAGAGGTGAAAACATACATGAACAGTTTTGATCCTTTTCTCTGGATCAGAACCAAGCAGGGAACAACCTGCTACACCTGTGTTACATTCTCCAACATAGAAGTATGACAAAAGAACACAAATCTTTGCCAAACTAAAATCATGTGACTTTTTTTGTTTTTGGTTTGGTTTGAGGATGAATCTTTTATCTGACTCAGGATTGTTAGCATTGTTTCCATAAATCAAAATCAATAAAACACAAAAAAATTCTCCAACAAATCAGCCTAAACTAAAATCAAGACACTTTTGCTTAAACCAAACGAAGAAATTAATAAGAAACACAAAATCACTAACCAGTAGAGAAGACATGATCACACACACACATATATATATGACATATACGTTTTATAACCACCTACTGGATAAAACTAAAGTCTACAGTCCAAACTGTCAATTTTTGTTTTTCAGCAGAGTATGAAAGTATTTCTAAATTATCCAGTTGTATTTGTTTTCTATAAGTCTTCCAGAAAACAAAAGTTAAAAACAATAATTATGTCCTTGAAATGAGCCGTGATTCTTCTTTCAAGATGGATGAGAGCTCTCACTCAAGTCCGGAAAATCTTTCACAAAGATATCACTCAGTCTTTGTACCTTTACAGGACACTGTGACACTGTATTAATGTAGGCGGTGTCACATCACTTAGTTGTCTGTTTCCTGCTGATTGTAACTGAACGTCGTGACGGTCAGCAGGCATTCTCAAAAAATAAGTCTGTTAGCAGAGAGAGGAAAGAAAAACAGATGCAGGGAAACCTTTTTTTTTCTTCTTGAAATGGAGATCGGCAGTGAATATCTGCCCTCATGCCTGAAGACACGTCTCTGTGTATGCGGTTGCTTAAATGAACTAAAACGAAAGCAGCGCTGCGGGCTGTCAGCGCAGGTTGATGATGCCTGGCTGCCATCATCCAGCTCCAATGAAGCTGAACAGATGGAGACGTGTCAGAATGAGCTGGGCTGAGAAAAACCGATGGCAGGAAGGTTTACAGGGAAGTCGCTCCAGGTCTGGATATTAATCAGATTCCTTCGATGTATAAAATTGTATATGTGTGTCATGAGGGTATTCTCTGCAGTGGTCGGAACTCAGCGTCAACTGATTAACTCGTCCAGCTACATAACGATGCCAGACTCGTCGCCTCCAAACTTGGCTCGTCAATGCTTCACCACAATCAACCAGAGGGCCAATCAGGGCTCACCAGGGCTGAGCTGTCTGCCATTTTCCCTCCAGACGAGACATCTGTGTTGCATTCGGCCTCCTGTCGCCAACCGAGAGCATTTGTCAAGAGAGATTAACTTTTGAATTAAAAGACGAGGGGGTGGGAGGAGAGTTTAAACAGGCAGCCGACCGACCTGACATGCAGCATTTGACCCGAACTGCATCTTTGGCTCCGTTTGTCAAGACAGTATTTGCACATATTTGATGTCTCACCAAACAAACATTTCATCTTTATTCTATTTCTGCAAACATGAATGTTTAATAAGGATATCTTTGATGGAAATGAGGTCTCTGTAGAACTGATTTGGTCAGTTCACTCAATGTTTACATCCAAAATCAACTTCAGACAATGAAACAAACAGTTTTGAAAAGTTGCAGCGATGTGAACCGGCTCGTCTCAGCTCGCCTCGAGTCGGCAGTGGCTGCTTTAATAAATAATTATGTCATACAGCCAATCAGCGTCTCATGGAGGATACAAATTACACTTAGCTATTAAAAAGGCATTAAGTGCCGGCAGTTAGAACAGAAGTACAGAGTACCATCGCTATAAAGACGTACTTGCATCGGTTTCAATTCGTCTCTTCATATATCTTTGGCCTCTGGACCAAAATCAACTTACCGTTTACATTTACATACTCGAAGAATTATTGTAAGAAGCCTTTATCAATCAACTTATATTGATTATTGGAGACTTTTGCTTAATCGAAGGAAAGAAATCTACAAAGTTTCCTGTCGATTCTACAGCTGACAGCACTAAAACGAGGACGAAAAGCTACACAGAAATCCTTCTTTATAATTCTAGGATTTTCCTCTTTCCTTCCCCTGTCAAAACCTGGCACCTACTTTACCCATAATGCAACTTGATTGTTGACAGTTGAGTGGAAATTAAGGTGTGTTATGCTATGCTTTGCTAATCTAGCTTTGAGCCACAAGCTATGCTCATTTCTTTCTAACTTCATGCTCTTATTTCTTTTACTTATCTTACTTATCAGTTCCCTCCGGAGACGCAAGAGGCTTTCAAAAACTCGCGAGCTGACCTCCAGTCAATTAACCTCTCGTCTTGTCGTAGTGATGCAGAAGTGTAATCCAGGTGTGATTACAGGTGCAAACCGAACCAAGTCATTAATAGTATCAACTTACTCTGAGTCTTTATTCATAAATATTTATAACAGCGGACAGTCCTCCTGAAAACTTAAGGTGCAATGAAGACAAAATATCACGCCACTGTATAGGAGGATAAACACCAGACCTGGCACCCCAAGATCTGCTGCTAATGACTTATAACTGATCTTGAGAGCACCAGTGAATTATTCAATAACCATTAACTCAGTTGTAATATTTCTTACTTAAAAAACCCTTCTTAAAAAGTGACTCTTGAGCAGTAACACATTATTTTCTCTCTATAGCAGCTCTATAATTAAATGTTGTAAAACTGAGAATGTATCCAGTAATTCAAGGTAATATTCATAGATGTCTAGACGCCAAAATGAATGGACCTGCTATCTGTGTGTCCCACTATCAGCTGTCAGCGGCTGAGATCAGGAGGCCGCCCACGCAGCCCGTGTGAAGGTCTGCCACGCCAAGAAGACTATCAGCCGCTGCCAGACAGAAGTGACACGTCGGGCCTCTGCATTGTTTACCGCCGAGCTGAGGCCGTTTATGTGCAGATGCCAGGAACAAACAATATGGAGAACAGCCCAGGGACACGCCGGCTTGGCCCTGATACTAAACTCCAGGGCAGACACGGATCGGACCGGGACAAAAACACAGAAACACAGTCGGTCCAACATGAGACTTGGCAATTTCAAAATGCCTGCTCGCACGAAGTGACTGATATTGAAAAAAGGCTTTTAAAGTGGCTAAATCATCATAACACTTTCCACAGGCAGGATCCTCTGGAGGTCTGGCAAAGTAAAATTTGGATTTCAGGTTTGTGCAACATGAGGAACGCTGGCGTTTCCTGCCAAACACTTTACTGAGGGATATGAAAACACTTTTAAAAATAAGCACTGGCTCCGTTCCTTTTGTTACTGGACTCACAAGTTGTTGGTAAGTTTATACGTCTTCTTCCTGAGAGAATGAAGACGATATGATAGATTCCAGCAGCTACAGTAAAGTCTGGTTGTCCAACAAAGACAGATTTCGCACCCACTGAGCCCTCGCTCTGTGCCTCGGTACTTTGTGAGGCTACCAGGAACGGCTGCATGGGCTTATCGGATAAAGCAGTGTTTTTCCAGACAGTTCGGCTCGAAGCCTCCACACATGATCAGCAGCAGAACTGTTCTGTGCCCTTGTGAGTCGTTGATTTCCAATAGATACAGTGAAGATGTCGAGCTCAGCAGAGACACTACATTTCACGCCCTGCTGCTACAATTATCATCCATACAGTTCCAACCTAGAAGTTATTTCACCCTTAGAAACAATCACATGCAAGAGAGAGGACACTACTCAGCTAGGAAGTCAAGCCAAGCAGCTGGTGAATGAATCAAAGTGTGATCTCAGTGCTCTCCAAGAGCTGCCGTGAGGCTCCATGTCCAGATAACCTTTCAGGGTCCAACCAATGAGAGGAAAGCTGCGTGAAAGCAACCAAAGAACCCTTTTTGGAAGAAAGAGTTCTTTGAGGATTGTTCAAAGTGTATGTTTTAAAAGATCCTCACCCACAAACATTCAAATGCTTAAATCTGTAGAATACACTGTGGTTCTTTGTAGAGCCAACAAGGTTACAGGTGAACTAATGTGGCATTGAATTGTGGCAGAAAGAGGCAGCGAGTGATAAAAAGAAAAACAAAATGCATCCAATATTTTGAAAGCAGACATCTGGTGACATTTCAGATTAGAAAGAACGAATATGAAAAGACACGCGCTGTGTTTAAAATCTGCCTCACGAAAATTAAACACTTCACACAACAAATTTCAGGAGGGATTTTAGCAGTTTTCCATCTGAGCTGCAGCCATAAGAACACAGTGAGTCCAGTTCATCAGCCGAGAAACGAGGCGCTGTCAGCTGTCCAATTTTGAGGGATGTGTGCAGCAGAGTCACGTCTGTATTAAATCTGTATATGTGAGAACAATATCTGTTGTCTGATCCCCGAGAGAGGGACCGACCCAGCCCAACCTGCACCCTGGACTGACAGCCAACACTGGCGTTGGACCTGCATTGTGAGTTCCTCATTGTTCAATATGAGCACAATTCCTGCAGATACTTGGCTGCTGCTGTTACATCTCAGGAGCAGCGAATAGACCAAAATACACATGTTTCTAGAAAAAGTAGAAAAAAAACTTAAAACACATAGTATCTTTGAATATCTGAGGGAATATTTTTCCTTTACCCACGAGCCACCGATAGACGCCCTCCTTAGATACACGGCACCAATCTGAAAATAAACGGCAGATAGAAATATAAACACTCCTCCGGTTCCCATGGTGCTTTCGAGGAATCGTTTCCATGTTTATTGAACACAAAACAACAAATCCAAAGCGGTTCCATATCAGCAGGCTCACATGAGTACAACTGATTTGCATGATGAGATAGAAACAAACATTCCTCGTGACTGTTCGAGCATACGCAATGTGTTGAATAATGTAAAGCCGTGTTGGCCTGAAGGCAGGAAGCTTCCAGAGAAGAAAAAAAAAAGACAACTGAGAAACAATCTGTCAGCAGGTTATACAACTGCAAGATACAAGACAGGTATAAGACTCTGAGCAGTCAGTCAGTATAGAATATGTGCTATATAACCTCCATACAGTCTACATAGATTTAAGCAGAGAATTGCATCAAAATGACTTAAAAATGACATTTTTGGAGTATAAATTTCCATGTTTGACAAAATGTCTGTTGGTCTGCAGTTCAATAAAAGGTCCCTGCAGCTGCATATCCGTTTAACCTCAATACCCACGGATAAACACAACTTTTCTGTTTATTATTCCTCCGTCAAAGCCTTCAGGGGGGCGCTTGTATTAAAAAAGTACTCATGTTAGAATCTGTGCTCTGAGTTTTGCCGACTGAGCATACAGTTCAATAATTGATGCACTGAAAGTAACTTTTCCTCCAGGATGTAGACATTGTTAGACAAGCTGCATTTGGGCCAGCAGAGACAACAAGAACACCAAAAAGAAAGGCTTTTGTAATAAATCTGCCACTTTTGAAAAAACAAAATCTCCCAAAACAAACGGAAGGGTTTTAATCCTTAAAGATTGTTAAACCATGCCTGAAAGATATAAAACTGTACAAGGACGTAAGTATCAATCGATGTCTTTTCCCTCCGGAAGCTGCTTAACATCCCATCATCTTAAACCATGAAACACATCAGCTCCACTGATTCCCACTTTAACTTCAGATCTAAACGAGCGTCATGATCTCGATGACGTCAAACAAAAAAATCTAAAGAAAAGAAATTCAATCCGACCTCCTCAGAAGAATCAAAAGAAGCTCGCTTCCAGCTGGAAAATCATTTTCACGCCTCTGTGCCCAGAGGTGGCAAAAAGTCCTCACATTCTCTTCTTCAGTAGAGAAACTGATTCAACTTCTGTACTCAAGTTTAAAAGTAATAAAGTACAGGCTCTGAAATGTACTTAAAGAAAAAGTATACCTCTGAAGGACATTTCTACCATTTGCCATTTCTGTGCATAGCTATTGACATATTAATAGAATTCAAAGACTATTAAAGTTAAAGGTAGAATCAGTAGGATATGTCCCAGCTGTTCCTGAACGCACCACAAAAGACAGTTGATTGTTGAGTCTCATTCCCAGGACGTCAAACAGACACATGTTGGGTTGGTAAAGCGTCCCGAGCATCAACAAAGAGAGAAAATCAGAAACTCTCTGCAGATACGAGACGCTAACACGCCTTTTCTCCACATTCTGCATCCTTTACGCATATAAACCATAACACACAAGATGTATTTAAACCCTCTCACCGCTAACCACTCATGTCTTATTGCTCCCTCATTCCCTCAGATGATTCGTCAGATTAACCACAGGGATCCCAGTTTGTCATTAATCATGTGTGTCACATGCTCTCTTCTGTTATTCTGTTCAGGTCTCTGCTGCTTTCATCATCGTCGTGGTGTCGCCTGCTGTGCAGATCTGTGTGCAGCCTCAAAACACTGAATATACGAATCAAACTTCTCCAGCTCAAAACCTCCATTAATTCCACTGGAATATTCTCAAGAAAAGGACATCGTGGTTTCACACCTGGAAGCTAATGGGAACATGATTTTCAGGGTGTCCTAACAAAGGGTCTTTCAGCAGCGGTTAATATTAGGTAACGGAACAACAAAGTGGGGGCGATAGTCAGCAGGATGGCAGCTGTGATTGGAAACGGCTTATAAAAATTGGAAAATAAACATTTGGCCACAACCGTTCAACAACATTGACTACAACCCAAGATGATTAAATGAAACCCTGCCTGCAGCCCCGAGTGGCTTCATTGTTCATTAAACCCACAAGTGCTGAATAGAATAAAACATACTGATGATTACTTTGCTATTCTTAGAACGCTGATATATAACAAAACAAATGTTTAGTACGTGTACAACGTACAAATTCAGGCTCAACAATAGCGCGAGATGAAGAGACTCGGAGTCACCAGATTTCAAACTGACCGGAACACATCACCGTTCTCACGCACCACACAGAGCGCATCACAGCGCTTCAAACGTCAATACATCCTGAAAACATCACAACCAGCATTCTCAGCCAGAGCAGCTCCCTCAGTGGAGCTTCGATAACACACAACAAGGCCGGAAAGTGATATCTGCTGAATTAAATATCTACTGCAGTGTTTCCCATAAATTGATTTATGTGTGGCGGCCAGACACAACATCAACATGGACCTCCGAATATTGATTTTCTCTGTTTTTATCTTTGAAAAAGGGGGTAACACATTGAAACAGAGCCGTCTGTAAGCAGCCCACCCGCTCCATGAGTCAAAACGTGATTATACACAAGAGAAAGGATAAATCTTAGTTTTTACCCCACAGAGAAGACAGTGGTGATGAGTATCATGAAAACATCTGCACAAATTTGGACTAATAGGATGAAATACTCACACTAATTTGATGCAAACCAACGCTGGAGCTGCATAAATTGTATTTATGTGTCATTAAGTACTAAAGTACTAAAATATATGCAGTTGAGCACTCAGCTGTGTATTCAGGACAAACCAAGACCACATAGAACCTCAGTAGAACCAGAATTTCATAGTAAGCCCGCTTCCATCTATCACTGGGACCCAGCACATCACCAAGAAATGGAAAGGGTGCAATCTCAAGATACTCAGCTTCTTCAATCTCATTCAAACACTGTCCTGAGCCTATGTCACTCTTCAAAAAGGACCAAAACCACAACAGATACCAAGCGACTCCCTGTAAACTTTCACCACAGCGCAGTAAACACAAAAAGCAGCTACTTACATCCCACCATCATCATGGCCACGGAGAAGATCTTCTCCCCGTCGGTCGTGGGGGCGATGTTGCCAAAGCCGATGGTCGTCAGGCTGGTCATGGTGAAATATAGAGAGGTGATGTAGAGAGAGTCCTTGCCAGGGCCGCCCTCCCATTGGCCAGAACCACTGGCGTTGTACCGGTATGGTGATCCGATGTTGTTAGCCAGCTGGTAGAGCCAGCTGTCCATCTTGATCGTGTTGGTGGCTTCATCTATGACTTCGTAGTCTCCGATACTGTACCTGTTACAGACAAAATCAAAGTTATTGTGGAAGAAAATCCAGGCAAAACAGACTTCAGCTCTAAGATGTATATCAAGGATCCCCAACTAGTGATAAAATCTGCTTTTAGTTACTTCACTGACTCGAGGAAAAACATTGCAACATTTAAAATGGACTTGATCCTTTATTTATGCATGCATCCCTTAGCATATACTCAGGGCACTTGAAATCTCAAAATGTATGCCTCACATGCTTTTAACAATATATGACAGGCCACTTAAGTTTCCCTTAAATATGGTTATTAAAACCATTAGTCATTCATGTAGGAGCAGACGGAGGACCATAAGCAACATTCAGGGCTTCACTTTGGTCCGTCTAGGCTCATATTCAGTTATTAGGGTAACTTACTTTATGCACTTTTCACTTTCATATCCATATGAAATGTTAATGCTGCAGCCTGGATGGTAAGATATCTGGTAAATAGATCACAGAGGCTTTTATAAAAGGGAGCTATTCAGACAAAGTTCATGGAATGCAGAATGCATTCACTGATCGTACTAAAAAAATGCTGAATTAACACCGTACGCTGATGATACTTCATTATACGTAACAAACATAAACAAAATTTAGAGACATACGCCCACAGAAAGCTGGTTTTCACCGAGGAAAACACTGATATCCTTAAGTGCACAGCAGTATATCGAGCAATGAAAGCAGGGAATTCTGTTTCTGACTAAAGTAGAAATCAACTTTTAAAAGAAGCGCCTTTGAATATCACATTTGTAAGATGCTACAGCTAGTTTTTATTCATACATACACATACAGGATTCCCAACACATCAGTCTTATGACTTCTGTTGTTTTGACTTCTATCTTTAATATATGTTTTTTAAATGAGGACCGCAGGAAGACGAGCTTCGCCTTCGGGCGGAGCTAATGGCCGCCGGCACAAATAAACAAACAAAGACACAAAAGCAGCTTTGGAGGTTTAACATGAAGGTGTTCTGTCTGGCAATTTATGTTAAGTACATCAAGCAAGATTGTTTCACGATGTTGCTGTTGTGTATATCTTAAGGACTGATTTGTAAAGGGACAACATGTTCTGGGAAAGCAGCGATTGTTTGCCCTCGGGCATAAATAAATGAGAATATAACTGATGACTGTGAGGAAACGAAACAGCGCTTGTAGGAAGCAGAACAGCAGCAGATGTTTTGTGATGTACAGCGAGGGGAGGGCAGGAGCCATGTTTAGCATACAGAACAGATTAGGGGAAAACTCCCAGCAGCCAGCAGGAGCTCTTCAATGGCACTAAACTGTGAGGAAATGAGACTTTAGAAAAAGTTTACCAGATGCAAGCCAGCCAGTGAGCCACCAGTCCGAACACGCAGACCAGCAGGACCAGAACGGCAGCCCCGTACTCCAGGTAGTGGTCCAGTTTCCTGGCCACCCGGCCAAGACGCAGCAGGCGGACCACCTTCAGGGAGCTGAACAGGCTGCTGATGCCCTGAGGGGAGAAAGGAGGGAGAAATCTGTGTTATTAAAACGTTTTCTGCAGAATAGCTTCACAGTCTACATTTGCACACATCCAAAAAACCCACAACATATCCTTGTACCTTGGATAGTCACTGTTAAGAGAAGCGGTTTATCAAGCTGTCCATCAAATATTCATTTAAGCATACTGAGAAAACAAACAAAGATCCTTTTCTAATTACTGATTACACCTTCCACGTCAAATTACATTATATTTACAGACTCAAACGTTTCCCTAAACCACTAAACCAAAAGTAATTTGGAGACTCGTCACATCACCTCGTTGTTTTTGCGGTAATACACTTAGAGATAATAACAGATTCAAAGCTTTGTCAACAGAGAGGTTTAATGACTGTAGGCATCATAGAGCTGTGTGGAATTTACCACAACAACAGTGTGCCCGGGTTCATATTGCCGTTCTATCCTGTCAGTGGTGCATTCCTTATTATCGGGGAGCATATTAGAGTAAAACTGGAGCTGACATCGTTGCATGCGGAGCCACACTTCGACATCCATCAAAATTACATCTAAATGACATTTGGTTAGTGATATGCAGCTCTGGACCTCAGAGGAAACCAGACAAGGTCTCTGCAAAAACAGAAAACAAACACGGTTAAATTGTTTTCATAATCCGCGATTACAGTTGTTTGAAAGGAAAACATTTGGTAGCATGAACGAGCAATGTGATGCCTGAAACACAACGACGCACAAGCAGGTTACGTCTCCAATACAGCTGTTAGAAGTCGAGTAGGAGTTTAATACAGACGCTATTACTGATAATGGCGCTGTGGCTCAGTCATGGCAGTCGCAGAGCAAGAAAAGTACAGTGAGCAGGACGGCCCGGAGCGTCAACAACATGCTGTACGTTTTTTTAAACTTATTATACGTGTCACTGCGTGTGAATGGGACAAAGTAAATAAAAAGCCCTGCAACCCTTTTCAGTAGTGTTACTGTAACAAACGCATCAGTGCTAAAAGAGAAAAGATCCGTCTAAAAGCAGAACTACGGTTGCAGGGAACTCTGGAGCCTGGAGCCCATCTTTTGTACTTTAGGTGCACAACATACCACTGTAATATATATAATGTGGTGCTGGTAAGTTCTGTTTAAACCTGGGGCGAACAAAGCTCAACCGCTGACCCAAATCAACCACAAAACAACTTTAAAAAGTATTAACATAAAGGCACGCGATGCTTCACAGCTTTACACACTTGACCAAAGCAGGCTACAACAACGCAAACACTCACCAGCTGCACCAGTTTGGACAAACACCACTTGTGGGATGTGTGCGCTCCAGAATCCAACAGAGCTAAACGCCCCAGCCCTCAAAACACGGTGTTACACTACCAGAATGCACTGCACGGCTTCCCAAATAGTTACTCAAAGGGAAGCTTGGACACATACCTTAAGCTAAAGCACAACCACGGTGCAAAATCCCAGGCTGAGAGACATTAAGACCAGCTGTCCACACTGCAGAAGCCTCTGATTCTGACACTGGAGCTTTTGAGCTCTTCTCTCCCAGACCAAGTGCACCTCATTGGGCATTCAAGACGCAGCACACCTGGGCAGAGCTACAGAGAGACAAGCAGCTCAGGGAAAGAAAACAACTAACAAGACATTTTCATAGCTTATCCACCAGTAACGGGTTTATTTTCACTGTAAACTTCCTACTGAGGTCAGCTCCTGGTCACAGTTCATCAATAGACTAATTGAAAGAATACATCTCAGATTATAACATCAAGCCGGGCTCGAATACGCATAAACACAAATATTAGTTTTAATGCGCAACAGCACAGAGTTTCACCACACACAGTCTGAACTATCACCCTCCTGAGTGCAGCTGACCACAGGACCGGGCTCTTTATCCCCTGTTCTATACCACTAACTTCTCCAAACACAGAACGAGGCTCAAAATAAACAAAACTGATTGTTTTCAGCAGCAGCGGCGACCAGGTCCCCGAGGCGCCCGCACGCTCTGCCCGATCCGTTTTAACACAATTAACACAGCCGAGCGTTTGGAGCAGCAGGGGCCAACAGTGTGCAACCCCGAGCTAAATATTTACCAACATCACAAAAACAATCATTCTACAGCATAGAGGGAAAAAATAGATAAAAAGCCAGCAGGGTTATCTAATGATGTAGGAGCTGATGTTACGTAAATACAGACTTCTGAGGACGAGAAGAGCTGCTTCATCAAACTATCCATCGTCAGCTGGACCGGCGCCACTCAACCTTAAAATTCTGACCCCAGTAACAAACCAAAGCTTTTCTCAAAGTTTCTTGACTCTGTGCTTTTGCACTGCTCAGCATCTTTCTGCTCCGTCTTAAATTTTGCATATTTTATCCAGACGAGAGCTCAAAGTCTGCCTCCCCCTTCTGACCCTCCTCTGTTCCACAATACGCTGAGACACTGCAACGCTACACAGACATGTTTGTGGTGACAGAACTGTTTTAAGCCAAAACATGATCTTTTCCTAACCTCAAAAAGCTGGGCGAGGTCACGGTCAAGCCAGAGAGCACTGACCAAGACCGCATTTCAACTTGTGTAAGAGTGAAACCACCGGATATATCGATAAAGAGACTTTTTGGGGTAAAAAACCAGGTATCTTTTCCTAAACGTAACAGCTGCCAAGCCAGAGACCACTGTTCAAGGCGGTGTTTTAATATTCGTAAGCCAAAACATGATCTTATCTTGAACCTGGGCGAGTGGGTTTTTGTGCCTAAAGCTAACCAGAGCATTGCCAACATTAATTCTGGTTGTCGGGTTGGCTGGTAATTACAGAAAACACTGAGGACAAACTTAAATACCTACACAGCTGATACAGGTGGATCTGCACTTGTGTCCCCTTAAGAGAACTTCTCGTGACTCCTTGCAAAAGCTGAGAAACATTTGCTGTCACTAATTCGCTCTTGAATTAGACTCCTTTGTCTTTGATCTTTACTTTTTCATAACCCTTTGACTCGACCAGGCCTGTTTTAACTCCGCTGGACTAAGAGGATCTCGGCTGCACCTTCGCCTCCGCTCTCTCTGATGCCACAAACCCTCGCAGCCCTCCCCGGTCCTCACAGCCTCACTCCAGCCACAGCTTCAAAGGCCTCCCCCCTGGGACTCAAACTGTTCCCAGCTCATATGTAAATGCGTCTAAATTAAGTAGCCACAGGACAGAGCACCGCAGATGAAAAGAGCATGAGTCAAGCGCACGCAACGCATGTAGAATCATGGCTCATAAGCACCTGTTTATCCAAACGGAGCCCGGCGAAGTGAGACGACGAGGAGACGCAGATTACATGTCCACCGGGGAGCGCCGGCTCTTTCTCTCGTTATTTTCAAAGCAGAAGAGTCACTGTTGCATATTCCTGACAGCACTGGGAGCTTAACGTGTTTTTCAGTGCGCATTAAAAATTCAAAATGTCTCAGCTTTTAGCTAAAGAGCGCCATGCTTCAGCTGAGTTCTCAATTGTCACTGCTCAGCAACAGGAGCCAGGAGCAGAAACTTCCCCGAGCGGCGACAGATAAAACACAAAAAGGTGCTTTTTGTGTTAATATTTAATCCTTTGATTTTTGTATTTAACTTCCTTTGATCAGTTGAAACACAAGGTTATTCTCTAATATGTTTTTTGATAATTTAGTGCCACTTCTGACACGTGAAAGAAATCAAATAAACTATCATTGGGATTAGTCGACTTTGGCAATTGAACCACATCAAACTAACATCAGACTGTAATTGAACCAAATGAGCAGCAGGGACAGAGAAACGTTTTGTTTTTCATTAGTTCCTCTTCGTGTCTCCTCCACACTCCAATCTCCGATCTTTGCACTCATACTGAACAAAAGCACAGTTATATCTAACAACATTAACAATGAGTCTGCTCCATTTGAAGTTTCCCAATAAGTCCATCACAGTGAGCCATGACAAGTTGTCAAAAAGGTTGGCATCACAGTCATCGTCATCTTACCTTTTGGCGCCAGGAGTGACCATATTTAGATGAGACAGAGGATCGATAGGTTTGTCAATAGCCACGCCCCAAATCACCCCCAAGCTTTTTCGTCTGTTTCACTCTAAATAGGATCATAGTTTACAAAACGAACATCATGTTGTGTTAACTTACACACAAGACTTAGAACTAGAGATTGGGACCATAAACTTATCAGGAAACTGTTTACTTAGGTAGTAAATCAAGTGAGAAGTATGGTAATTTTCTCATAAGCTTACATACAGTCAGACTTTCTTTTGAAACCGCTGGAGTCGCCCTTTATTTGCCATTAGAAAGAATCTTTCCAGCTGTACAGCCCTGATAAGAACTTGTTTCATCACGACTTTTTAACACCTCTGAACTTTTGTTTTGACGTCGTAGCCAACAGACAATCATTACATCTTCTCACCATCTGTACAATATGACACGAACGCAGCGTTATGATGGAGGACGAGATTAAAAATAGCATCTAAACTCACTCAAACAAACGTTTTACTGTCGCAGGCGTACATTAAAACCCCACATACGCTCAATAATGCCACATAAAGGATGCTATTTCCGACCAACCATATGGCAGCTTTAGGAACACACAGTCCACTTCCAAATATAAATGCACAGCAAAGTTGGCAAGAAAGAAAAAAAATCACCACATGCTTTTATTTTGTTGTCAAAACTCACACGGGTGGGAATGAACAACTTAAAGCGCTGGCACTAAAAACACAAGCTCAACACGACAACCCGGCAAGAAAACAAGGTAATAAGATTGTTGGTGTGCCAATATTTAGAATACTTTAAGTTTCACATATTTGTGAGATGATCCATCAGTAACCTCTGCTGAAAGAGACACTTTCAGAACACAGACAGGAAACTCAACAATGTTAGTGTATCACCTGAGTTATTATCACAACAGCACAGCAGCAACTAGACCGATCTGCTTAAAGTACAATAAATCGTTCAGAGAAACACCCGAAAACAAAATGTAATCGAATCGATTAGTGTAAAATTATATGTATAAAGCCGCAAAATGTAATCTGTGACCGAGATGACATCCTTAAACCCAGAGAGAGAAAAGACAACAGAACATTTTCAAATTTCTTCTTCTCCTCCGACCGCGTCACTTCCTCCCCCTGACTCTTCCCTCCCAGCCTCTCTCTGTGTTAATATCCCACCCCCGACTGCACGGCGCACAGCTTCCTCCCGGCTCTGTCAGCTCGGCCGGCCGTGGCGGTGGCAGCATGCACGCCACGCAGAAAGGTCAGCCCGGATTAGACTTTGTGAGACGCCACGGCGCCTGCAGACGCACGCTGTGAGCTCCCATCGGCCTGCCGGGCTCCTCCGTGACAGCAGGTGGCTCTGGGACCCGCGGGGGGTTCCTCCAACACAACACACACACAAACACACACCCTGACTCCTCACACACCTCTGCTTCGACCCGAGGGAGCGTCACCACAGCTCCTCATGAGGGTGTTACATCATTTTTTTGCTGCCATAGCCCGACGACTTCAGCTGGTCTGTTGGTGTGACTGCTGCTGACCCATGTGTGATATGAAATTAAATCTTGTATATCCAAAATGTCAACAGAAGAGTTCCTTCAACCTTAGAAGAAAGTTTCAGTTTCAGTACGAACTGTAGCTCCTGATCTTGTCCACCACCTTCTACTTCACCTTCTGATGTGAAATCTCCCTAATAAGCATGTGATGTGTCGTTATATCCTGGTGACTGAAGCTACTGAAGACCAAAGACAACAAAAACAAGACCCAGATTGTAAGAAACACAAAGAAATATGCATTAAGAGCATCTCCAAGTCAAAAAACATATAGTTTGCATTCGGTAATGATCCTCACAAGTCATGTCGATGTGTTTGTGTGTACGTACGTGAGCTGGCAGCACCTGCGTGGCACCAGCTCGGTGTGGAAACCTGCATTCAGATACGACTAAAAATACTCCAGCCATCAGAGACGGCGGCCGTCTGCAGCGAGCCTGTAATAATCTCCGATACTTTCTTTCTTGCTGCACCTTAAGCCGCCCACACACTGTCGTCCGCCAGCAGCGTCTATTCTTCAGCCTGCTAATACGGGAAGGCAGCAACAAAAATGTCAATTTAGCAAAGAGGGGGAAGAGAGTCTGAATGTGTCCTCTGTAGTGGCTGGAAATTTACGTGCCATTGATTTCCTCTCAGTCCTGCTCGCTCGCTGCTGTCTGCTGTTTAAAAAAGACAGAAAACTTCACCCAGCGGGATCTCATCGAATCCATCAGCGACTGGCAGAGAGAGGCCGGAGGCTGCGAGACACCTGAATGGAGACGCAGCGGCGCTCCAAAAACACCGACAGGTGGGAGCGTCCACAATACAGTCCAGCGTTCAGACTGAAGGAGGACGCAGCGGGCAGCAGCAGGAGACGCTCACACACAAAAACAAGCCGAGGAGGAGGTTCAGCAGCGACGGTCACCACTGTGAGCTCACAATTAGCCTCACGTCAGGTCACAGCTGCATTAAAACTTCCTGTTCATTCATGTAATAATATTTCCTGTAACTTAAAACAAGTACTGTATCCCAGGAGGGTCATTAAAGCCCCTTCACGGCCGGTTAGACAACAATGTAATTCACCAACATTCAACATCAGACCAGCTAGAAGTCGTTAAAGTTCATATCAGGAGGATGTAAAACAGTTTAACTGCTTCTCTTCGTCCCTCCTCAGGGTGTGTTTTAACTGCAGGTTACCATAGCAACTATACTTTTCATCAACCCAGCCAGTTAACTCTCTGCTGAGACACTAATGTAAAGGGAGGTTAACACTGCACACCTGTGAGGACCCGAGCGCAGACACGACGGCAGGAGGTGAGCGTTAATGAGGCTGGAAAAATCATATCACTTTACAGCCATGCAGCCGTTAAAACCAGGAAAAGACAATAACATGCGCAATGATATCCAAAGATCAGGCCCTAAAACTGATGGTAGATGTAGAATAATCCTTAATATACAACCTGCTTCAGCAACAAATACACCAAAAACTTTAAACTTTAAAAGTTTTCTCGTCTCACAAGTTGATATTCTGTGTGTGTTTTGTGTGTCATGTTGCTCAGAACCAGAATAAAACACTGAAGGAGGTGTGGAATGACTTTTTGGCACGTAAAATTAATAGATGTTGAAAGATCCGGCTGCTGGCAGCTTAAATACTGGTTTTATTATTATTACTGGCGTTCAAAACTAACGCTAATTAAGCCCTCGCTTGGCAGACGCACACGTACACACGCACTCAATACAATAATGGATGCCACGAGCGCACACCTACAGCAAAGTGTTCTTTTTTAATTTATTAAACATACACACCCACTCGTGAAGAGATTGGATGTTAAATGAGAAAATGCAGTTCAACAATAGAAGATATTTGTTCTGTATTTGTTTCGCATCGAATAGATTCTTCCACCGAGGCCGAGGTCTAATTAATTTAGAGGGAAATCAACTGGAAAATCACCGTTAATGGACTTCAGGCCGTATTGATGTAACTCCTCGATATACCGCAGAGAAGTCGGCCCGATCCCTCCAAGAACCACCACACAGAAAACAGGCTTGGGATCTAAAATCTCTCCTTCCCTCGGGCGAATGTAACCAACAAACAGCTGTTGTCTGAAACTAATTAGACTCTAAAGCTGTTAAAGATCAATGTGAGTTAGATTCTCTGTCAGAATCAGGTTGAGATCTGCAGTCGTTCAGGAAAACGATCCTCACCATCAGCTTCTGTTCTCTCTCCTGAAGAAGCTCACAGTGGAAGATCGTAACAACAGATTATTCTCTGTCCTCCTTCAATTCTTTGCGCTATCAAACTTAAATAGCTGACCTGAGAATCACGACTGTATTGGTTTTTTAAAAGGGAATTCAATAATGAATTTTCAGCTGCTGCAGATAAACACTGTGGAAGACGGCAGGAGAGGGAGGAACTACAATTATTCTCCACTTTCGCCAAGCAGACTGTCATCTATTATCTCAGCCAGAGAGAAAACCATCATCAATTATTAATCAATGAGCTTCATGAGCTTATTAACTAAAACGGCACCTGCTGTTGTGTCACAAACTCCAGCAAGAAAACAAGTTTGTGAGACACAAACCTGCGATATATGACCACAAAGTGCATTTAAAGATGAATGTTGCAGAGTTTTGCAGATGGAGAGATGTTTTGCCTTCTCTCGGCTTTTTAACAACTCATCAGCAAACCGATTATTCAAGACCATGTAAGCTCTATTTTCTCTTGACTGAACTACATCCCGCTGACACCAGGTATTAAAAATGTCCGACTTCGATCACATTGCAAGATGACGTCTAGCTAATCTGATCACATTCGGGTGCGTTTACATTATATAAGTTCCTCCTGATCCAGATATAATATCCAGGTACAAGCCACATGTTAATATCAGGTGTTAAATGGGGCACAAACTGCCACTGAGCCTCAGCTGAGCCCAGCTGGTGGGAGCTTAACCAATCAGCAAGCAGCAGGAAGCATAACGACATAATGACACGATGATTCATCACCTCTTCAGACGTCTTGCATTAAACCAGCCGCTCTGCCTACAACATGAAGCTTAATTCTGCAAAGTCATGACCTACTTCTCACCCCCAGACTCTGAGAAATCATTTTCACTTAGTTTGATAATTGAATTGATTTCCAGAACAGCTGCTATGTTTTTTTTAAGGATGAGAGTCTGAAGCTGAAGTCTGTCCGCTCAGCTAGAGGTCAAAATAATCACATTTTGATGTAAACTCATGGACACCAGCTGTCACACGTACCTCATCCACGTTCTCGAAGGCGTTGATGATGTCATACGGCAGGCAGGACAGCAGGTCGATGACAAACCAGGTCTTCAGGTAGTTCATGCGGATGAGCTTGGGGTCGGAGATGACCTCCCCACCGGGGCCCACGAAGGTGGTGTGGAAGTTGAGGACGATGTCCACCAGGAAGATGACGTCCACCACGCTGTCCAGCACCAGCCACACGATGTTGTTCTGCTTGGTCTTGAAGGAGACGTTGTACGGCACCATGATGGCCGTGTAGAAGGTGAGGATGAGGATGACCCAGTCCCAGGTGGTCTTGAAGGTGCAGTAGTGGAGGATGATGTGCGGAGGCGTCTTGGGTGCCTCCTGCTTGTACTGCGGGAGGATGTCCGAGTTCAGCTGCAGAACCTGGAGACCAGACGGAGACGTTAACTCAAACACAGTTGGGTTTCAATCAGTTTCACGTGAGCTATTAGACAGTCGACCAACTTCAGCTGCCAATTCTTTACCATCATTTAAACCACTTCTTTAAAAAGGCGCCTTTTAATTGACTCGTCTCTGTGTAAATGTCTCTGATCCGGCCAGCTCTTAAATCTCATTAACTCTCTTGTGTTTACCTTCGTCTCTTCTTTTTTTATATATGCACTTATTTCACGTTTTGCTTTTCATCAATTATCTGTAGAACATTTTGCAAACTCAACTTTGGTCCAACATTTATTGCAGAAATGCAAATATTCTGTACAGTTTTCTTTTTAAAACAAGACGTCACCTCATCTCAAACTGAACAAAAAGCAAGAAAATCAATATCACAAAACAAACAAGTTCAGCCGAGGACTGAATCTTACATATTTTTTATACCCTAGTGTGTTCAAAACAAAAGAAATTCAACTTATTGATTTATTTAACACGGTTCGTTTCAAACTTCTGGATTCAACCAATCAAACCTTCACTCTTTCTGATTTCTGACCCAGTTTTCTTACTTAAAATCGAGCACAAAGACGAACACAACCCTGATTAATTTATTCATTAATTTACTGTTGCGTGTCGAGAAAAGTTAGATTTGTAACAGACGCCTGAGGAAATGTACATTCACTCCAACTGTTTTGAAAAGCGAGACAGCACGAGGTAGAAAGAGGAAGTTAGAGAAAGGAAATGATGGAATTAAAGTAGTGAGACAGATGAAAAAGATAGAAAAGGAAAAATAAGCACAAAAAATATGAATATTATGTTGTTTTATATTCTGGTTATAATGACCCCCTGCTGCTGCTCGATGTGCAAAGAGTACATCAGGAATCTGTAATGCTTTCTTCCACTTTTTCATCAGTATTCATCTCTTCTTTAACGTTCTCTCTGTGACAAAACTGCATAATGAATAAATGTGGCTTGAAATGAGACGGAGACAGAAGAGGATGCAAAATCATATGAGAGGCAGAAAGAGAGAGAGAGAGAGAGAGAGAGAGAGAGAGAGAGAGAGAGAGAGAGACGAGTAAACCCAAAAGAGAAATAAACAAATAAAAATAAAATAAAACAGCCATTACGCCGTCGTTTGCAGTGTGTTGATGGTGACGACCCCCGCAGAGCTCGACCTCCTCTGCAGAACTCAGACTGCATTAAAGCAGACACACACACACACACACACACACACACACACACACACACACTTCAACCAGTCAACTCATCGTACACTAAACTGCAGATTGTTCTCTTTGTATCCAGCTGCTGCACAGATGAACTGTAACACAGTCTACAGACACAAATAACAATAATAACCACATGATGATACTTCCTTTAAAATACTGACTAGTGCAGTAAAAGTTCTACTTTTGACTGATTCTAGTAGAAATACTGCTGTCAGCTACTGCATATATATGCTGTATATTAGGGGTGTAAAGATTCACCAATTCGAATCGCTAACCGGGATGCGACTACATCGATACGTGGACCTCTGTATCGATTCAAATTTACCATTAACCGGTCGATGGCCCGATTCTAAACTTACGTATCGGTTGACGGAAGCTTTGCTGCTAATTCTGCAGCGCGGCTCTCAACTCTTCTAAAAGGTTTAAGCTCAACACGAGATTCTCACAAGAGTAACGTTAGCGTATCCAAGGGAAAAACAACACAAACAACAACAACAACATGTCTGACAACTCCAACACTGTTCACACTGCACCAGCTAATCTGAAATCTTAAGTTTGGAAGAGATTTGGATTTTATAAGAAGGAGGGACATTTGGACAAAAGTCTGGCCAAATGTAAAGTCTGTAGAACAAGTATAAGTACAGCGGTAGCACGACAAATCTGAAAACTCAGCTGGCGAGAAGTAACGTCACAGCTAGCACAAGCAAGAACACGCAAGACAACGACGTGACAAAGACTTTTTCCAGCCACAACTCGGCGAGGTCCAGGGTAATCACGGCATCTATAGCCGGTTTTATTGCGGAGGACTTACGACCTTACAGTGTGGTTGAGAGTGATGGCTTTGGAGACATGGTGAGGTAAGAAATACCACTTACAAAGTGTTAATTGTATTTGTTTGCAATCAGTACGAGAACAACCAAAAGCGATGACAACAGAAACCTTTAGACATCGTCCTCACATTCAGAGGAGTTAGCTTCGTTTAGCTTTGTTTAGCTTTGTTTAGCCTCCGTTAGCCCCGTTTGTCCTCACAGTGGGACTCAGTCTGATGTAAAGTCACGAGGATCAACAGCCGGCTTCATAACTCCGGAGCTGCATCTCATCTAATCCTCATCATCAGAGCTGCCAATCACGCAGCCCCTGGTCAAGAGCAGCACCAGCGCTCCAATATGAGACTGCCAATTAGGAGCCCAGCGGCATTGTGGGAGGGGGGAAAAAAAGGAAAACAACTCTGCTTATGTGACACTCGACGGCGTCCTCGAAAGAAGACGCCAGCTGTGCCTTTCAGGCTGCGGAGCAGATGGATCACCTGCGATGTCTATTGAGCGCTCACAGGACGTTACGTAACCCTCCACCATCCGACGCCGGGCGGGGAGGATAGGAAAGAGGGTGTATTAGCTTGTAACTGATTACGCCTTTTTCCTCTTCCTACCTCCCAGCCATCATTACATCTTACATTCTTCTCTTCCTGCCTTCTATGCAGCTCAAAACTTCTTCTTCTTCTTTCTTCCCTCACTCATTTTCTCCCTCCCCTCCCCGAGTCGTCATGATCTTAATCGCCTTCCTTCCAACAAAACTTGTAAAAAGTAAAGTAAAAACCAGAACTTCAAGGTTTCTAAGCCAACTAAAATTCAACCTTGGAGAATAGTTAAATCGGTTCCTGAAGACTAAACAAACATGGACGCCTCACATCAGCCGAATTCTGCTGTTCAATGCAAACAAACTAATCGATCGATGCGCTCCTGTTTTGACGATTCACAGTATGTTCTGCTCCTCGGTGGTCCGGTGACGTCAGAACTTGTGAGTTATAAATATGTTTTTCATTCCAATCTTGCTTGACGGGAAGATCGCAGGATAATACTTCAATTTAACCCAATTCTTTATCATTTATAAGCCGTTTACAAACACTTGAAGGGAAACTTTAATATATTTTAGCCTGGATCTTATTCTGAACTTGGTCCAGTTTGGAGTGAGAGCACAGCAGCCGCTCGGCTCTGTAGCCCCTCTGGGCGAACGCATACGTCCACTTGAATTGCTTGTTTTTGCGACTGATTGTTATTCCAAGTGTCTGACAACATTATGGAAAGATTCCTCACAGAGACGGACCTTTTTGTTGAAGATCCGTTATGTTTTAACCAGAAACAGCTGCTCACCAAAGCCTCCAGGCTCCATCTGCTGAAAGAGTCCTTTTATCGTCGTTTAAGAGGTAAAAATACTGCGAAGACTGTAAAGACTTTTTTATTTGGCGGCATGAAAGACGTCCCTGAGAAGATTGAACACAGATTGAAGAGATCTCAGCTTGAAAGTTGGAAAAACAACATTCGAACAGTCCGTCGGTGTGAATTATGGATGTAGACAAATCCGGTGAACAATTTGCGTCGTCACTCCTGCAGCGGCGAGTCGCAGTGACTGACGGTGAAAGCAGCGTGGGTTGTTGGATTGACAGCGTTAGAAAATGGCCCTCATGTGGATTCAGTCTTAATGTTATTCACACATTTACATATTAGACAAGTAGAAGAAAGAGAAAATGTGACTGTCCGCCAAGTTTCAAGTAATGAAGTACAGAGTAATGTTACATTACTGCGCAGATAAAAATACATTCTTGTGTTTTTATTTCTGGGTATTCAAAGTTATTTATTAATTGACTGGAAAGGAGCAAAACAGTGTCAACTATAGGTCATTCGGAGGGTCAAAATACTACAACAATATTGATTAATCAGTTATTATTCTTCATCGATGTCTTGCGTAGATCTCAGAAATACTTGCTGACCGTTAAACTTAAAAAATAGGGAAGGTTACAAAACCAAAGCAAAATGAAGGTTGAGAGACTTTGTTCCTGCATTCTAGTTTTAATTTAAAATCTCAGAATAATTGAAACTGCATAAATTCCTCGTTTTTCACTCATTTTTTTAGCCGCTGGCCCTCAGAGAGTCCCTGCACGCCGCCGCCCTGCAGCCTCTCCGCGATGATTGATGCAGCGAGACCTCAGTGATTACCAGGAAACATCGACGGAGCAGATTCTTCTACAGCTCCGTTCAGTTTTTAAAACTTTCTCTTTGAGAAGGGAATTCTTCTGTTCGTGAAATCTGAAATTTTTTTCTGTGCGTTGCTCACTCACGTGCAGTCTACAGCACCAGAAAACAGGTTCTGATAACTAAAAAAGGGGAAGAAGGTGCTCGAAGAGCTCCACTGTTTGTATGCATGCTTTTATTTTTACTTTTGCTGTAAAGAATCAGTTCTCCAATCACATGAATGGGCAGAAAGCTGCAGGACTCATGAGGCAGATTTGATTAATTTGGAAAGGGTTTGGGTTAAGCTTTCCTATTTCCCGTAGTGTACCATCTTTCATTACAAAGACTTCTTCCAACGCCCCTTTTTCCTCCCTCGTGACCGTCCTCTCTTCCCTCCTTGTTTCCTCCGACCTCCTTCCTTACTTAATTCATTACCTTGCCTCTCCTTTCCTATTCAGCCACCTCTCTCATTCCGCTGCTCTTTTCATCCTTTCTCCTTTTCAATTCCGTCCTCTCTTTCATCACTCCTGCCCTCATCACCTTTAAACAGCCCTGAAAGTAACAATTTTGCCAGAAAACCCACCCGGCTCCTCGCCTCATGTGCTAAGCAGGGATGAAACTCAAACAAATTCTGATTAGGAGGCAACACACCTCACTCAAGAGCTTCATGAATAAAACAGGTGGGTGAGCTCCGACACAAACACAAACCGTCTTCTCCCACAACCCCCGAAATCCATTTTCTAAATTTTCTAGCAGCAGTAGTCACAATCACTCAGAGTGCCCACAGCTTCTGTCTCTCCACCCATCATGAAATATTTACAGCACCGGCAGTCCACAGGAGCGCAGCGTTCTCCGGAAGAGAAAGAACCGCTCGCTGTGTCCAACAACTGCAGCTCCGGGGACGCTGGCGTGTGAGCGGATGGATGCACTGAGGGCGTGACGGAGTACAGTACGCCTGCATGTTTGTGTCCGTCTATTAATGCACGAGTCGGTGTGAGCGTGGATTAACTCAGCTCGAATGCGGTGTTAAATGTTTTATATGGAGGATTTATTTGTGCGGAAATAATGCTAAGAGCAGAGAGTTGCTACGGTGGCATATTTGTAGTGTGTCGTGCCGAAGCGGCACTTCGAGCGACGGATCAGTTAACTGTTGTGCTGCTGGTCGTCTTTATTTCACTCATAAACACCAAAGTCAGGTTTTAAGTTCACTCCTTAAAGTTTAGGATGTTATTTTTCCATGTTGGAGCAATTTTTATGAAATGTGTTAAGTGAAACCAAACCAATAACACAAACGACTAAAAATAGTCGTGGCAGAAACGGTTAAACACACCTTTATAAGCTCGGTACCTGAATGCCGTATTACCTGATGTTGGACTGATGTTAGCTTAGCTTACGTTGAACATTATTAGCTGACGTTTGATTGCTACCATGTTAATCTTGACCATGTAAGCATATGTTGAATTGCTTCTCGTTAAGATAATGTTACACTTCACACCTTGTTGGTATCTCAGCTAGTTGTGGAAACTCTGCCGCTGTTGTTTTACAGTTTCTTGATACCATCATTGCGACTTTCCCTGCTTTTGCATGTGCAACACCTGATTTACTGCAGAATGGTGAAGACCAAGAGAAATTGTTGGGAGCTCAGGACAAAGTCGAACTTGGCATGAAGTACTTGGTAAACATGGTTTTTATATTACCTCCAATTTAATCCTGCAAACTGCTTTAGAGCAACAACACTTTGTGTATTTGTGTGTGTGTGTGTGTGTGTGTGTGTGTGTGTGTGTGTGTGAGCTCACCTCGGCCAGTCTGGACTGTTTATGGGTGACCTCGTGTTTGCTGATGGGCGCCAGCTGCTGCAGCGTGTTGCGGTTGTTGGTTAGCGCCCGTGTCAGCCGCGCAAACTTGGTCCATCCTGCAGGAGCGAAGACATAAAACACATCTCAGATCAGATTCAGCAGAACACAGTGCAGCAGCGCTCGGTGATACAGTTCATGACTCCAGGGACGAACTGGAGTTACAGAATATTCCCACAGCTTTCACTTTAACTCGCTGCTGCTGGCAGGAACAGTTTGTCCCAGTCGGTCGTCCACGGCAGTAAACCCTGCACGATGTGAACGTAAACCCGCTATCACGGCGAACACCCACGCTGCACAAACTGTCCTTGAACACAACCGGATCTCCAGCAGCTGCAGGGTCTCTGCTGCGACCTCTGTGTGGTCAGAGTTTCTCCTTCAGGGGATCAATACCACAAGAATCACTGACAATTAAATGTATATATTTCCTGCGAATGTGAAAACTTTGGGCTCCGACTCTGACTTCTTCTGTATACAGCGTTTGGGGCGAGGATCATCTGGGAGTCAGTTAACTGGAGGCTGTTCGTATTTCTCACAGAGGTCGTGACTCCTGTACGAGACAAACAATATATAATACTGTGAAAACTGTGCGAGTGCTAAGAAATCACTGACACATATTCAATCAGTATTTTTACTTGGACATCCAAAGAACTGAAAGTCTAATTTGTATCTACCAAACCAGAATAAATAAATACAATTAATTAGCCCACATTTACTATAATTTATAGCTACTGCGACGCTTTAAATTTTAGTTAATTAAGTAGTTAAGTAATTAAGTAATTTTAGTTCTGTTACACTTCTGCTGACAGCCCTAAAGTACCCTTGGCTGCTTAGCTAATGTGACGTTAGCGAAGATTAGCTAACTATTCTGCAAGACAAAAAAGAAAAATTAAAGGTCCTATATGATGAAAAACAGGTTTTCTCCGATCTCTACATATATAAGCTGGTCCTCCCTGAGCTGTCAACTCCCAGAATGATGAAAACAAGTGATTCCTGCATGTTCTCTGCAGCCCAGCTGGTAACACGGAGCTCCTACAGGCTGTTCAGATTCAGCTACTGTCTTTACGTAATGAAAGGAGTCATTATCATGGCCCCGCCTCCTCTGCAGGTGACAGGAGATATCTGAGAGGAGGGCGTTCATCCCCGAGGTGAAGTTCAGAGTCCAGCAGTGTTTCACAACGTCTTCACTCAAAGCTAGACACGCAAATTTCTCTGTTGTTGGTTGTAAAAATCAACTTCAGTGCCTATATTCAGTCCCAGCTACAGAACAACAGGAGAGACGGTGGTTGTATTTCATATTTTAACGACAACGTGCCGGCTGCGGTTTGTGTTAGCTTGTATGTGTGTGCTAACCACTTCACATGCTGCTGACTGCTTCAGTAACGAGGGTCAGTACAAAGCTGGCTTTGACACTGACCCTCGTAAAAGGATCAGTCCCAGCCATACCGGACCCTGCAGCTGCACCTGAGCCACAGGTAAGTGTCGCCGCGGTTTGATAGTATTCACAGTTGCCTACGAGTCTGGAGAAGTCAGCTGGAAACTGGCTAACTAGTTAGCTCTGCTTCGGTCCGCTATGCAGTTGCCTTTGAAGTGAGTTTGATGTTAATAATATTCCGATGGAGTTTGGTTGTCACAGTAAAAGTCTGGAAACATGTGCAGACTGGAGACAGAGACGATGTGAACAGTGTCCAAGAGTTTGGAGACAAACACAGCTTCCGCTAGCTGTTAGCCATTAGCTACCTGGCAGTAACTGTAACAACACATACGAACAAACTAACATTATTCAGACACACTAACCATTCTGAAACGTCCTGCCGCGACCCATAGAGATACATCCACCGTAAAAATGAGCGCATGCTAATGCTAACGCAACCGTCATCCTCTCCCTGAGAGTGACGTAGCAGGCAGGGCTCTCCAAGTGGGCGGTGCCAGACGGAGCTCATTAGCATTTAAAGGTGCAGGCACAGAAACAGACTGCTGAATAGAGCCTGTAGAGCGACTTTTAGACAGCTGGAATTCAGGACCAGTGATGGTTCTGGATAATGCCTATCGAATACAGAGTTTTTGGACCTCTGACAGCTGCGTGAAATTGATGAAAAACAGTATAATATGGAACCTTTAACTAAAATTTGACTACAGCTGAATATTGCACTGGATTTCAGAGAGATGCTGATGAGAACAGCGTTTCTTTGTGTTCCTGATCAACATATGTATCATGTTTTCTTCCTTTAACTTTGATATAATCTTTATGTTTTTCATCTCACTGATTAATACTCTATAAATCCATAGCGAGTACGATAAAAAATGACCATGTTTCAGCCTTTCCTTCGCCTTTTTGTGTCCAGTATTGTGGTTTCAGCTTTTATTATCATATTTAAACCATTACTGCTGGAAAAAAAAACAGTCCTGTGTTCAGTTTCTGTTGGAAGTCAGTCTAAATAACACCGGCCCGTCCAGCTGTGTGATCATTTTCTTGCCACGCCGCTGCCGAACACAGACGTGGAGTACGAGCGCTCCCACTGTTCTGCTCTAAAAATAAAATCAAAATGTTTGAAAGGGCAACGAGCTGCACAACAGAGGCACGCCGCACACAGCAGCCACACATCGTGATCGACCCGGCCCCTTTGAAGGGAACCATTACGGACAAAAAGCGGACTTTGAAATAGCTTTTAACCCTTGGGCCTCCAGCCGTGTGAGAGAACCCCCATCCTTTCATTCTGCGTTCAAATGGAGGCAAATACAACCATTCATTGTTGGGCAGCGAGGTGAATATCTAGTTTATTGTGAGTCCTGATCTCTCGCCTGTTACTCACTATACATCTTCAGTCACGGATCCACTTCCTTTTATGTGGTTTTTCTATATGCTAATGCCTCAAATAGGCCGCGTGTCTCCACAGATAAGAAGCGTGGGCGCTCGTGGGCCAAAGTGGAGATTTTACAATATCTTTTCCTGCAGGGACGTTGTTGCAGTGAAGCTTTTGTAACTCACGCTTTATTGTTGGCTGGCGAAAAGCAGTTAAAAAAGCCCAAAGCCATCAAGAGAAGGAGAAGACGGTCCGTTAACATTTAATACTGTACTTCAGAACAGAACTGCGACTCTACGTAACCGTTTATATTCTGACAGCTTCGTGTTTCATTTCTCTGCTCTGACACATGGAAACATCTGCTGTGCTGCTTTTTGTTTTCTCGTTTCTCTCTGACGTATCGTGAGAAGTGTGTCGGCCGCGTGTCAGCCGGGCATTGGATAAAAAAAAAAACAACAACTATTAATTCATTCATAGGCAGAAACCTCACTTTTTAATCTTTAATGCACCATCAGCTGCCACAGAGTGGTTTGCTGGTCTTCTGGAGTCCCTGTTGACATTTCAACCACTAAAACTAGAAACTGAAATAGTGCAGCATCATCATGACGACAAATATGAATGAACGCATAAAACAGCGACCAATAACAACAAGTGCCTAAATTCCATCAGCTCACCGGCACTTCAGCTGGAAGTTGTGGAAGAAATTATGCTAAAAATGTGATAAAAGATGTAAAATATCTGTCAGCTGACAGTTTGATGCTAAATCGAGCCTTTAGGTTTGATTGTTGACGTGTTTATGACATTTTACGTTGTTTTGGTTGAAGACGACAACAATAAACAACGTTCATCGTGACGCTTTTATGGTCCTGACAGGTTTAACGTCAGTCCCTGTAAATAAAGTGTCAAATAAAGTATCACAGCTTCTTATTTTAAACTCCCGCTGGCTGACTGCAAACGTTTGTTTGTTTGTTTGCCCTTTAATGGCGCAGTAAGTCTGTTTATTCGAGCAAAAGGTTCTCGAGTGCCTATTCAGTAGCTGCGGTTGCATAATCCACTGTATATACTGCCATTATAGAACGGCGCCGTGCCCTGATTTGTTCCAAAATAATAGCGAGTCATTGGCCTGGAAAGCAAACTGATGTGTTCTTTTTCAGACCCCAGAACCACTTTCATTATGAAGAGAAATGGAGGAATTTGTCTTGGTGGCCCTTCATGTAAACACACACTGACAGCTCGCAGGCTTCACACTGTACAGGCCGACACAGAAGGACGAGAAACGACCTCGCAGAGTCTGCAGGACGAGTGCGTAAGCCGTCTTTTTTTATTCACGGTTTGCACAACCAATACTACCGCTCTTGAGAATGCACCACTGTGTGATGTATCAGACTGGAGCACAATGGAAGGGGAAATAAAATAAAATAAATAAATAATAAAGGCGTGAGCTAAAAATAACTGTGGAGCAGAACCGGTGCACGAGCCGCAGAAGTGAATCCTAAAATGAGATTTTTGATCAGCAGTTCCTCACTGAAGAGCATAACACACTGAATCCACACACACACACACACACACACACACACACACACACACACACACACACACACACACACACACACAGCAACAACTGACTATATTTAACATCTTCTTTAACATTCAGTAGCGTGGGAACGCTTTGTGCTCTTCAGGAGCAGCTTACACATCAGGCTTTGATGTGAAAGGAAGGTGGGAGCTGCAGAGTTCAGGTGCCGCGTGTCGCTGAGGATATCACACGGGAGCAGACGGTCGGGTTGGATCGACTCCGCGGCTCCTCGGAGGTCCGTTAAAGCGTGCAGCATGCAAAACGTTCATTTACATGTTTGTAGCCGAAAGATAAGAGTGTTGTTCTCCTCAAAACAAAACTGATGATCGAAAGCTGCGTTCACAAGCGCCATGTTACAGAATGTCTTGTTTCATGTCTGTTTGTTCTCCAGAGCCCTTTTATACAATTAAAGCAACATGATGTAAGTTTTAATGTAGTTATTTTTGTATTTATGACAGTGGAGTTGCACTCAGAAACAGCTGGTGGCACCACACGGCACAAAAATCCAATTTTTAGACAAAACAAATATATTTTCACTTGTAAAAATCATATTCGAACTCATCAAAACTGATTTACAGGTCTTTAATTATAATGTAGATATCAGTAATTCCTCTTTCACTCATCAGAATAATGATTACAAGAAACTACAATAACATTTACAGCTGTTAGAAAACGATCGTGACAGCTGGAAGGTTGTAATTTCAATGGCATTTCCAATATGCCGCCATATTGATCGCTGGAAAACTAAATTCTGACTAGTTAATATTTGAGACACTTGAAATGCAATTCAAGATGTTTAAAACTGCATTCCACTATTTAATATCAATAATAAAGTCTAGAATTGCCTTTTTATGAGAAGAATTGAGTTGAGACCTCAAAATAACATCATAAATATGCAACACTTGAATAATATATATCTGTAATCGAGTTTGAATAGATCTTTGCTGCTTTTTGACGCAGGAAGCCAAAAGGCGTCTGAATCCCGTCAGCCAGGAGCTCATTTTACACATTTTATGATTTTGCAGGCGTCCATTAAACACGGAGTGCAAATGGCACATCTCACAAACAGCAGATTGGTCCCTGCGAGGCTCTCAGCAGCTCATCAGAGGTTTGCAAGTATGAGCACTTTTTCTTTTTTGATTAGTGAAAGTGGTCAAAATCGTCTCTCGGTGCAGATTGCAACTCGGAGGTTTTGTGTAATTGGCGCCTGGTGGTCGACGGACTAATGATCTATGAAATCTCAAGTATTTGGTCCAATTCTGGGAGCCAACACGGGATTTAATGTTGCTGCCTCGTGTTGATTTTCAGCCCAAAAGACCAAAAGGCCAAATAATGAGGCGACATCACTTCCATTAGCAGCTGATGAAAATTCCTCATGGCTGTTTTTCGATGAATATTTTGGGTCTTGAGTAACGTCCGACTGCAACTGCACCAGATAAAATCACAGATTTGAAGAGCTCAGCTGTTTCTGCTCGATGCCTGCAGGCGTCTTGTGTTGTTGCCTCGACACTCTTCACTCATTCTGATCAGCCGTCTACCTGAAATGATGTCTCGCCCGCGGCTGAGCTAACCGCCGTCTGTGAAGCTTTCACAGGTGCTGACGAGACAAACAGCGAACGCCGCGACTGTAAAACAACCGCATGATGTTTCCCAGCAGCTCTGCTGTGACACATGTTCGCCGTCGCTCTCCCACATCGATGACGCCAGCATTAGTCACCGTACCTGCTTTGTTGCTGGAGGCTGACTGTAATAACCAACAACAAACGGAGGCCACGCGCACAGCGCGTCGCTCTGAAAGCATTGAAAAGACACCTGCTAACGTAAATCTTGGCGCTCTTTCACGCTGTCCTGATGAATCACTATCAGGTGAAGAGGCTCCACGTGTTTCTGAGCACATGAATAATAGTACAAGCAGGAGGATGACGGGGGAAAATGGGTCATTTAAAGAGAAGGGGCATGAACACACAGGGTCAGTGTGTGCAGAGAACACATTTACAATCTATTTGGTTATTTTCCGTCGAGGATGGACATCTTTAGCAGAACGGGATCTCTCTCCCGTCAGCTGACGCTGACATGTTTTGGCGTGCCGAGCCGTAGGAGCAGCCAGAGACGGAGCTCAGAGCGAGGTTGGGTCTCGCAGCACGAGCGAACTCAGCTGCCGACGCCTGCAGCGGCACGTCTCCCTTCCTCACAAACAGCCTCTCCCACCCTTTATAATCACCAGGCGGGTTAAACTGCAGCCTGCAGTACGCCGCTCTGTGACACAGCAGGCTCATGCTGCATCCTCCAACGAGCCGCACGATGAAGTCAAACACACCGACGTGCGAGTCAGTGGTAACGGAACACGTGTAATCAGGATTATGTCATCAGAATCCCCAAAAACTATTATGTGATGAGAGGACGATTGTTCCGAGCTATCGCGCCTCAAATTAAGACTTCAACCAATCATTTTGTGCACAACAATCATCTCAACTCATGCTCCTCATCACTCTCTATTATATGATTACGCACACGTTGACGGGGAACTGAAGCTGTAACATCAATCTGTCTTCAAATCCGCCACGTTACTTTGATAAAAACAGTAATTGAACTCGCAGGATTTGTAGCCGTGAAGTCAGAAGTCATTGGTGTCCAGGACGAGCTGCGAGTCCGTTCCGATTTCGTCAAGTCGAGTCTAAAGGCATCGAGTCTGTGACTCCGGTCTGACCCGCGTCCTCACCTCCGGCTCATATAGATTCATTTAATTAGCGAGACGTCTGAGCGACCTTTGTACTTTCACTCCGACCTCTGATGTTCTTTTCAAATCGCCACGATCGCAGAACCGCCTCAGAAGTGTGCCGTCAAACATCAACGCACTGATGTGACAATAGAACTTCCACTCGAGCTCTAATTGCACGTTCGACCCGAGTTATCCGTGTGTCGCTGAGCGCACATAATGAGCGAGATGACAACTCGGAGCAGCAGGTCTCTGCAGCAGCAGGGAGGAGGACCTCGCTGCATGTGTGCGCACGTGTTTACTGTACATACATGTGTGTACGTTAAAGGGAGACGGGGGGAAGGGTGTCAAAGGGCTAACACACCCGCTCAGCGTCGCCGCGAGCAGCTCCCGGGGCGGGAAAGCTGACACTGTGCATCAGTCAGGGCGCAGAGGACGACACCGCCACCCACATCTCCTGTGAGTCCTGACAGCAACACAACCTCCTCAAACTCAACCCGACAGCTCGAGACGTTCCCGCATCGCACGGAAACAAGACTCGACTCGCTCTTTTTTTTTTTCCTTTTTCTTTT
>CAEMYA010000211.1:619757-633932 GCA_903131615.1 Diplodus sargus
CTTTTTCTTTTTTTTGTCCTGCCGCAGCTTTGGATGAAAGAAAAAAATGTTCTGAGTCAGTAGAGAGAAAGAACAGGAGAGGAGGAAGAAGGGAGGAAGTGGTACAAAGAATGGGAAGTGGAGGAGGAAGGAAGAGAGAAGACGAAGGAGGCAATAAAAAGGGAAGGAAGCGAAGGAGGAGAGTGAGAATAGAAGACGAGCAAAGAAAAGAAGAAAATGAGACAAAACAAGAGGAGGAAGTGAGCTGAAGAGAAGCTGAGAAGAGTTTATAGCCGCGGCTAACAGCTCGTGGCTAGTAAAGCGAGGCTGATAGGAATGTAGTCAAGACCAGAGATGACGAGGAAGGTCAAGAAGACGAGTCATATGTGGCCAGCAACATGTATATCTAATCATAACTGACAACTAGCTGCTCTGCAGACGGCTAAACTTCAACATAAACGTCTCGCAGGTCGAAGCAGCTTCACAGATAACAGTCAATAACTGCAAGGAGATGAAGAGGGGAGAGAAATCCACCAGACTCCCTTATAAAATCGCTCAATTTTGTGAGTTTATGAGTCAAAAGACACTTTATAAACTTTAAAAAACTCTGTCTCTGATAAATTCCTCATTATGTGTGTTTTCTTATAAATTCGGCAAATGTTCTTCATTGTTTCTGTCTTTCTTTGTGTAGAAACATCACGTCCGTCTGTCCCAGTGATGTATGTGTTTAGTGACATCTAGACTCAGGATGCACTTGTCATACAGAAGCTTCACAGTGGAGCTTATATAACTGCTAACAGAGACTCCAGTCTGCAGTGCACTTCACACACTTCACTGATAAACAAAGACACCTTTGTTCATATTCTCACTCGCTCTCTTATACTTCCTCCTTTTAACCCTACTCCCCGCATCAACGGCGAGGAAATGACAACACAAAGTAGAGAGAAAACACAAAGAAGGAGGAGCAGGATGAAAAGACGGAGAATGAAAACATCAGGGAGGAGGATGATGATGAGAGAGAGGTTGAAAGAGGAGGATGTCCCATCTGAAGCCAGCTGGCAGCAGATCTCACACGGCTTTTTTGATTCCCACTCGCAAATTTCGTCACATGTCATCACCCGTCTTGTTCCCGCTCTCCTGTAATTCTACTGTACGCTATCTAACAAAACAGAGAAGCCCTAATAATAATAAAAAAAGATCCATCAAAGGAACTCGCTCTCTCTCTCTCTACTTATTCGAATTCCTCGTTGTGAGTCATCTAATAATAAAAACAGGCAAAAAATAATCTTCAAAAACACAGACGCTGTTGTGTTTGTGCAAAGACGTGTTTGCGGAGGGGAGGTGAAGCTTCTCCGCGGTGAAACACTCACCTTTTGTGGTTTCGTCTTCGATGGGCTGCTTGAAGAGGGTGATGTCTTTAAACGTGCAGAGGAACAGAACCACCTTGTCGTTCTCGTTCCTGATGGGAGCCACTTGCATGTAGAACCACACGGGACTCCCTGCAAGAGACAGCAACAACCGTCAGGAACTGGAGTGATTGTATCACAGCATTGTTTGATAATTGTCACAGCACTGATCCCTCATGTTGGGACTGACATTACGTCCCTGATGTACCCAATAATCTGCATAAGAACAATCTGATCCTTCCACCTTCTTCTGGTTTACCGACTTAATGTTCAGGTCAGCGATTAAAGAGAACTCGCTGTTCTTTCGGCTTCTCCTTGACTTTATTTCCTCCTCTTTCCAGAGAGCTCAACAAACCTGCACACAAACCTCAATATCATCATTTCTGCGGCTACAAGTTGTTGGTCGTCACCATCCATCTCGTTTATCTCGGCCTCTATAAGAGCCTCGTGCACCTGTCAGCAGATTTGAGCCATTTTGAAATTGATCTTTTTCCGTTTTTTACTGCTTCTTCCTCGCTGCCTCGTGCTCCTCCACCTCGCTTTCTGCTCTCGCAGGTCATCCCTCTTGGAAGACAGGAACATTTTGGAAACTATTTCTGTCTGCACTCTTTTGTTCATTGTGCTCCTCACCAACGCTGCTGAACCCGAAATTTACTGCTCACTCTTCTGCTGCTTTCTCACACCGAACAGACGATTCTGCTGGGTTTTTTTACCTGAAACGACCTGTTGAGGGTAAATTTCATCCATATTCACACTGGAACTTATTACTTTTTATTAATTCATCCATAAAGGTTGTATCTGACCTCTCTATACTATTCATCCATTAGCTGGCATATAATATGAACAGGGGTTTAAATCATCTATACCCTCAAACATGCATGAATTATAAATGTTACAGAATTTGAACAAGGAGACAAAAGTTCTCTGCAGGAAAAGTGAAATAACACAAAATTAATCAAGTCGGCAGTAAAGTGCATGAAAATGTAAATGAACCTGAGACTGAAAGTTCATAAAAACACGTTTCGTTAACCATCAATTCATGTAGTTCATGAATAAATGAACTAATCCTGTCGACACGAGAGACGAGTTAATACGAGCGTCACTCAGCAGCTGCAGGTGGAAAACCAACCATGCGGTTAAATAAATGTGATTATAATGATGTGATTACTGTTGGAGAAGAAATGATGTGCTAAAATGTCACAGAGTAGAAAGTAGAAAGCATTTATTAGCTGTTAAACATGCAATAACTGAACTTTCAGACACTCTGGAGCAGCAGAAACAAGTCAAAGATAAGTTAATAATGCAGTTTTCAGTTTCGCAAATGTGGAGATTTCCTGCTTTTCTCTGTTTTATATCATCAAATCAAATATCTTTGGGTTGTGGATTTACAAAATAAGACATTCAAGGACATCACCTTGGAATTTGGGACACTGATTTGGACATTTCTCTAATATTTTATAAACACTTAAGCGATTAATCTAGAAACAAATCAGCAGATTAAGTGAGCCTAAATGAATCATTAGTTGCAGCCAGATGGCAAAAAGTTGCTTAATTAAGCATCTAGACGTTACAGAGATACGTGACCATCCAGAGTCTCATTTGATTTGACTTTAAGTCCAATAATCACTCAACTTTTAGCTCCGCTTTGGTCTCCTCCACTCCTGAGAAAGGTTTCTGTTTAGCTGCCAAATTCAACAGCGTCTCTCTAACTGTGTCTGTCTGCTGCTGAACAGATTCTGTACAGGTGGATTATCAGAAACAGTTGAATTATGGGTGGAAAATAAAAACAAAACAATGTCACTTCATGTTCTGCGAATGAACTCAGATGTTAAAATGTTAAACTATAGTTACAGCTTCTCTAAAGTGAAGATTTGCTTCTTTTTCTGTGTTTTAAATCTTTGTAAATTAAATAAACAAGTGTCATTTTTACATCCCTTCGATTCTCGGTCAGGACTTTTTATTATCAGTATTGGTTGAGTTCTTAAATCTGTGGGTGCTACACATCGACCTCAGGCTGTGAGAAATTGTGCATTCATCACCATTTTCCTTTTATTTTATGGATCAGCTGATTAAATACTGGACAGATTCTCTGATAATGAAAGTAATAGTTCTGCCAGGCGGCACAGCGATCCAGACACGAGGACACAAAGTCTCGTATCGTTCTGTCAGCGTAACAAAAGCGATGACACGAGAGACGCGATGTCGCGTAACGAGGTGATGAGCACTCACTGTTCTTTCTGTACAGCAGGATCTCGAAGCAGTTGGACTCATAGTTGTCGAACGTCTGTCTCACTTTGTCGATGGTCTTCTTGTCCGTCAGCTCTCCGTACATAAAACTGGAAAAAGGAAACAGGCTTTATGAGACACAGCAGCGATCGATACTGACCCGACCCGACCTTTGACCCCGAGTTCTAGTATATCACATGTTTTTATATGTCGATCTGTTATCGTGCCGTAAAGTGTCCATTAAGGTTCAGTCTGGTTTTAAGGAGTAAATTGACGTCAGAGCAGCATAAATCGTGCCCACAGTGAGGGATTGAGGACCGGTTCTGGATCGGTGCAGCGTGTATTTCCCAGCATGGCTGTAATTATTCCTTAAAGGGCTGAGGACATTTTAATCTGTGCTAATATAATTAGTCTGAGTGATTAGTTTCTGTCCCAGCAGCAGCAGCGTCTTCAAGGACTTAAAGTTGCAAATACATAATAAACGAGAAACATCCGGCAGTTTCCTCCTCATCGATCACAAACGAAAACAGAATTCTTTTGGTGTTTGATCACTGAAAAGCTTCTGGAAACTCGTCCAGGGGTGTTTATTTCAAAAATGGATGAGGAGTCTTTGCCAGCGCTGCCCACCGACTGCAGTCACATCTGATCTCTGGATGCATGAACCTAAAAAACATCCTCCCACAGCCGAGCACAGACTAAAACATCTGGTGGATGCTTTTTTTCATCGCTGATAACATTCTCTGACCCTCGAGTCGTTATGAGGAGTGTCGATACGTCTGCTCTAACGTCACAAAGTCACAGCTTTGTCCCGCAGTCCAAAGGTCAACAATGACTCTCCCGAAATGTCTCCGGGCCGCATTAACGGGCCTCCGTCCTCCATCACGCCGGCAGCAGCCTGTGAGCTCTCAGTGGACTCTTCTATCCTCAGTGTCACGTCTGACTGGATTGTTGGTCTCGGTGTTTTCCCCCCTCAGCTCGGAGCAGCAGGGAGTGGACGGATAAATCTCGCCGCCTCTGCTCTCGCTCGGCTCGGGAGTTTCAGCCGCCGGCCGGTCGCGGCCTGAGGAGACGAGGCGTCCTTTAAAAACGTCTTGACTGACAGGCGAACAAGACGCCGTCCTCGGGTTGGACGGGGCCGAGCTCCCCTGGCAGCTCCAAATTGGATTCATTTCAGAGTCTCACTGCGCGCTGTACCATCTCTTCTCTCTCTCTCTCTACTCTCTCCTTTTTACAGCTAGTAGAATTCAATCCTTTTTTGTTTTCTCCCCCCTCACAGCTTCACCCTGCTGAGCTGCTCACTTTTGTTGCATGATTTCGTCGCCGCTCTCCGGCTGTAAACGAAGCCGGTCTCATGTAAACAGCTCTACCGGAGCAGCGCTTTTAATGATCACTGCGGAGGGACGGAAGCAGGAAGGTACCAAAGAAATGTCACTTTTTAATCCTCCCTCTCTCTCTCGCTCTGCTTAATAATGGATGAAACCGGATGGGAAAAAAACCCCAACATATTCAGGAGATTTCTGCAGGAATAAAAAGGAGCACTTTGAGAAGAACGTGGTTTCAGTCTTAAAAACAATGACTCAGGGCGACTCTGGGTGGTTTTAAGAAGCCGCTGTTGAAAAACGATATTGGTTTTTGTGAAGGTCCACATAAACTGAAGCATTTAGACCATTAAAAACACATAAAAAGCTAAATAAGTTATCTCCTCACTGTGCAGATGTAAAGGAATCACAGATCAGAACTAATAACAGTCACAATGTGGCTGCAGCTACAGAGTCATCATCGCTCCATTACTGCACTGAAACTAATTCTGCTTTAGAAGTGCATTAAAAAAAGAACAATCGTGCACATTTACAGTGTTTACAGGATGATTTGTACCTGCATGTGCTGCTCTTCTGCATGACTTCAGCGCGGTGGAAGCCAGACAGCTTGCAGAATCCGTCATTGCTGTAAACTACAGGCCACTCCACGATCTGGGCGTTTCCCAGGAGGAAGCTGGTCTCTGTCGGACGGACGGGACAGAAGAAAACATCAAATATGAATCACAGATAAAAGGCTGCAAAGCTCTCTGAGCCTCTGGAGAAGATCTGAAGGAGTCACAACTCGTCGTCATCTTGAAAGCTGGACCAGAAAATCAGCCTTGTTGCTGCAAACTGTGAAACTACCTGGACTAGAAGGAAAGACACAGAAAAAAGAAGGTAACAGAACTTCCTCACAGTCTAAAGGATCGATCACAGCAGCCAGTCACTCTCTGAGAGTATAAAAAACTACGGAGCGGTCCTTTAAAAGCTGCAGCACACTGCCTGCCCTTTGAAATCAAATCGCTGAGTAAGACGGTCGGCTTGAATCATCTCGACCTTCCTGCCAAACAGCTACTTATCTGGATCTTCAGCAAAAAAAAGTGCTTTGACGTTTATGATTTCTCAGCCTCAGTCGTCATCTTTAATAAACGACGACTGGAGCTCGTTTCACTCTTTAAACCTTCAGATAACATTCTTATCGGAGCCGCAGAGAATCTGAAAGCTGAATGCGGATGAATGTTTCATAATTGGCCGTGACTGAAAGATCTTTGTCACGTGTCGCTGCACTTGTGATTGAAAACAAGTGATCGACCTTTAACCAGCTGCACTTATTCACCAATAAAAAAAAAAGGAATGAATTCAGAGCCGGTTTGTGCGAGGAGCAGAGGATCGCAGGCATCTTCCTTATTAGCAGAAATGATCGCCGTCACCCCCCCGAAGGCTCCACCACCAAATCTATGAGAGAGAAAATAATTTCCCTATCTGTCAATCCCCTCGTTAAACCTGAGCAGAGCAACCAAACGCAGCCGCTGGGAACATCGTTCTCTCTCTCTCTCTTTCATAACCACACAGATATTAATTATTAATTCAATATATTCTATGTGGGGATAGCTGCGGTCACCAGGGAGGATGATGAAAGACTGTTAAACATTTAACCAGAAAACGTGGACGTCACATCACGTTGTGGGCCTGCTGTTATAAAAATCATCTTACAGAAGCTTTATATCAGCTTGACTTCAGTCATCGATCACAGTAAACCATCTGTCGTCACTGTAAAGCTTTTTCAGAGGGAATATTTAATCAAAAATGAAACTAAAGTGAGCAGAAACTCGCCTGTCAACTGTGGATGGATGTTTGCAACAGTTTGGGAAGTTATAATTTTAGCTCTGACTGTTAAATCGTATTTTTATCGTCATCGCAACATCAAGCATTCGTGATAAAACACCTGCTCGAAACCAGATGAGTAAGAAATATGATTTACATGCATTATTCATGGAACCTGCGTCATGCATTCACACTGTCTGGCCAATTAGATAATCGTCAGCTACCCTCAGATTAAACTGTGTAACATTTGTGGTGACTGCCGGGAAAATCAGTTTATTATCTTCTCATCACATTACACATCTGAGCCAGCCTTAAAAATCCTACATGTGCGATACATAAATAACGGTATGTGAACTCTTCTGGATGTCAGAAAAATCCCCAAATTCAAGGAAATATGACTCGCAACATGAGCGCCGAGGAGAGCTGATTATCAAACCCGATAAGCAGATCTTCGTCCAGAAAAGCAGCCGTACAGAACGTCTGTGCAAGGAGCTTATTACAACCAAGAACTTAAAAAAGAAATTGTAGACAGCGACTCCTAGTGGCTGCAGAAATAAGACTCGCGATCAGGAGGAAATCTGTTGACAGACGAGGAAGAGACCGGTGTGGACGGACGGGTCAAACACACCCAGACTTCATTTAAGAAGCACAAGAAACACAACATTGGAATAACTAACACACACTTATTTTAACCCAAACATAGAAAGTCCGGCACGCCTGACACCATGTTTTAATAAACCATATACCTTGTTATGGTGACAACAACGAGCAGAAGAAAGAAGAAGACTAACATTTCTGCACAAGTGTTGACTGCGACACACTTTTTTAACAGCACTGCAGGTAAAGTTCAAATCTTGCAAGTTATTTTTAAGAGCACTCAGGCCTGACCTGAACCCCGCGGCTCCTTGAAAAGGTCAGACAAACTATCGTCCTGCCTTTACGAGATGGTCAGCAGTATTTGCAATTTGTAATTAATGAGCTGAAACTGCAGATAACGTCCTTCAACACCGGCCAGATCTGCTCCACCACAAAGAAAAAAGTTGGCGGGGAAAAGAGCGAATTTGTGGATGAAACGATTGATTCATCGTCATCACGCGACGCAGCAGTTAAACTGTGACACAGCAGTTAAAACCTCTGCAGTGAAACACGGCGGACGAGTTTCTCGAAGGTGTCAGCAGCTCCTCTCACACACTGATGAGTAAAAACCCTCCAACAGCACAGTCGATTGATTCCACTGGGCAGCCATCAGATGATATAAAAAAAAGAATACCAACTGTAATAAAAAGTGTTCTCGCTGCAGTCAGGGAAAATCCTCTGTTGTATCAGCAGTGCGGCGGGTTATGTGACTCATAATAAAACTAAAAATGGATTCTGTGTATCCGTCAGCGTCCGAAACAAATAATCACATGAGCGTGTTTCATTTAAGCATGAATTATTAACAAGAAGAAGAAGAAGAAGGAGCTTTTGGACTGATTTTATGTCCTCGTGTGTTCAAGAGTTTCTGTGTTTTTCTGCCAAAAAGAAAACGGTGTTCGCTGCAGTTTGGATAAGCGAGCTCCTCCTGTGATGAGAGCAGCTCTGAGAGCTTCCAGAGACAAGAAGTGTGGAGAAAGTGGAGAGTGAATGCAAAACAACCTGCTGATCCTGATCCGTCAGCATCAGCTGTGTGAGGCTCACAGCAGCAACAATGGCAGAAATGTGTTCTCTGGAGATTTCTTTCCAAAAACAGTCACACAGTCATGAACCATCATCTAGATTCTGATGGTTCTGCATGTTTAAATGTCCTGTAGAGAAGAACCAGGCTTGATAGACCATGAATTTCCACATTTGCACCATTTAAAACACATTTTTGCACTAAAAATACTTATTTTTCTTTAGATATTTTCAAGCAAAAGTGCCAGTCAGGATATAAAGTTAGCGTTTAAACCACAGAATCGTCTGAGGATGACATGTGAATCATTATTTATCTCTTTATTACCTGTCACAGCAGGAGGTGGAGGGTCTCACTGTAAGATGTTTAAAAGAACACCTGGAGACATTTCCATCCGTTTTTGTGCCGTCAGAATCAGGTGTTTGTTAAAGAGACCAGCGCACGTCTTCATCTGCGACTGTGAACGACCGAAACAGATATTTTAAGCCGAACCGTGATGTTTTTCTAACCCTGACCAAGTGGTTTTTGTGCCTTAACGTGACCAGAGCATAAAACCAAAGGTTGTGACGAGAAAGAAACAGAAATTCAACCCAAACAAAAGTAAAAATGCAACATAACGACACTCGCAGGTTGAACTCGTCGCTGGTTTTGCAGAAACAGACTTAGCTAACATGTCTTCTGGCGATTAGGTTGAAAATGCTGAAAGTTGATTTCTTCTTGCTTCTTACAGGAATCAGCAGAAACTACTGTTGCATCATTGCAAACAGAGACTCCAACAAAGTCCAGCTCTGTCTGATAAGCTGAGTCCAGCCTCCCGGTGCAGAGCTGAGCCTGACAGGCTGAGTCTGAGCGTAACAACATGTTTCCTGCAGCTCCACCTGCAGGACAAACGCTGCACTTCTGTAGTGTTTTTTATTCCTCTGACAGGTTTTGTTTGCTGGTGGTGGATCACCAGCGGTCAGAACAAATCCAACAAGACTGCAATGCATTGTGGGTAACTTGTGAGAGCGTTACGCACAATCCAGAACAACATCAGCCTCATGTGTTCCCACAATCTCTTTCCAAACAATCCCTGTGGAATTAAAGAGCTGGCGAAGACGTGACCCAACACACAAAAACCTCCAGAACCATCTCGACCTTTTCCGCCCTCCTCTTTCATCAGAACCAGTTACTTACAGACCCCGCGTTCGACCAATATGGCCGCCTGAAGGCCGACGGCGACAGAAGCTGCTTGAATAAACAAAGAGCCGGGACGCCGTTCAGACCATCAGGGGACTCGACGCCTTGACTGAAACCCACTGATGAGATTATCTGAGTGCTAACAGCTCTGATCCGACTGTCAGGGAGTTCTGTGACAGACTACATGAGACCTTTTAATTTCACATCTAATTTACGCTTTAAATTAAAGACTCAAGTGTCAATAAAGATGAATTAATGCAGAGAAAACACAACTGTGATGATCTGAGACAACCAGTGCTGGAATGTAACTGAGTACATTTACGCGAGTACTCGACTTGTTCAAGGCAGCGGGTGTTGAAAAGTTGAAGCCCTTCTGCCTACATTACCCACAATGCAACTTCACGACAGAGCGACATCACCAGATTCAAATCATCAGAAAAACCTGCAACTTCTTCTGGAGACACAAAATACTTTTTAATATCCAACATTAAATAATGTAAATCTTATAAATATCTTACTGTTAATAATTAAACTGCTTTATATTTTGTTTATAAACTATTTCAGTGTTTGGAAACTCTCAAATAACTATTAATTACAGTTTCATTAACTATAAACTCACTCTTTATTAATAAAGGTCATTATGAGGTGTTAATGAAACCTGTAAACAAACTTTAATGTGGAAAACTGGAGTTTTTAAGAAGCATCCTGTCAGACCAGCTTAAGTTTAAACTCAGAGTATTTTTTCCACTTTTAGTATTCGAATACTCTGAATAATATATAATCAGTAATTTGAGGACATTTATTTGTAAAAACTCTGAAGCTCCAAACACTGAGGAATAATTAGTTTTAATTATTGCTCATTATTTTCATATTTAATCATTTACAGTCAATAAAATGTCAAAAAAAAAATGTTTCCAGAGCTCAAAGCAAAGACCTACATTTTCATCTTTTGTTCCAAAAGCTCTAAATTTAATGTCAAAAATATGAAGAAAATCAGCAGATTGTCATATTTTAGAGGCTGGAACCTGCAAATGTTTGACATTTTTGCTGAACAAACGACTGAAGTGATTAATTGATTATCAAAGTAGCTGCCATCTACTTCTAAATGATTAATCGATGAACTGATATTCTGCAGCAGATGAACAAACTGTATTATAATGTAGAAATCATCCTTCTTCCCTCAACCAACCAGGTGTTTTATGCCTCACAGATCTGTGAAACTCATGAGGGATTTTAATAAAATGGACTTGACTTGATGTCTCAGTCTCAGTTCATGACTCCTTCAAACTTAAAGCCTCCAGCATCTCTGAGGCTCTCAGAACAATCAGGAGCTCTTCAGATCAATCCAGAGAACAGCTGGTGTGATCTCTCAAAGCAGAAAACACACGAAACAATCCAAAACAACACAACAACTCCAAACCGAGCCTCTCCAAACAGCCGCACAGTGACAGAAACGCCGCCATGACGGCCTGAAACACCTTCTGGAAGCGTCTTCTTGACCTTTATCTCCACCCACCCTGACTTTAATTCCGACCAATTACCCTGCTGACTTTTCTGGGAAGACAAAAGAGAAAGAGAGAGCAAGAGAGAGAGAGAGAGAGGCAATCAATCTAATCAGAGGAGAGTGCGCGTATTTTCTCAGGGCCGGTGCCAAGTCCGCGGCGCACTTTATGGAGAGGAAGAGAAACACGAGCTGCAGCCCGATAAAACCACAAAAACCGAGCCAATAAGAGCCGAGTTCTCCTGGAGACATTAAGATGATGAGGAACTGAGCAGATATTTATTATTGAACCCAGCTGATCGCTCATTTTACCTCACAGCCTGTCACTCCAGTCCAATAAACAAAACGCAGCTCTGATGACGCAGAGTGTCGACTCTCTCCCCGAATAAATACAGATAATAAAACGAGGCAGATGCTTGACTTAGCAGTTAATTAATGATCATAATGCTGCAGCTTTATTGGTTCAGCTCCTGTCAATACTCATCAGCACAAATTCAACTTTTAATCCTCGGCGTTTGTCGTTATTTTAACATAATTTTGTCTCCAGAAAAGTCGAACAGCGGAGAATAAATCGGTGCGTAAACTGTGAATCCCGGTGAACATGAACCAGAAATTCATGAGATTTTCCTCAAAACTGCATCACACGTTCCTCCCGGTGGAAATAATCCTGTTTACATGCAACTTAACCCGGTTTAATGTTACTTATTACGCGTGCAGCCTTCAGAGAGAAGCTGAACTCCATCACAGCATCATGAGCGCCGGTGTGCAGTGTGACTGTGCGGGTTCATCCTCCACCTCCGTGATATAAAAGCACACTGTATTCCAGCAGAGTCCGGGTCCGAGCCGCCTGGAGGAGCCAAACCCAGAGACACGCCTCGCTCCGACGCGCGGACTCACCACTTGAACGCCGGACGATGTTCTCCAGAAAAGTGTTCTGCGGTGCCACAAGCCCTCTCTTTCCCCCGGGCATCCTGCTGCGGGCGGGCGGAGCTGGTGTCGGTCAGGGTCTGCGGCGGTGTGCGTGCTGCTCGGAGGTCGGTTCTGATGCTGGCTCTCAGTCGGACCGGTGGAGAAGCTCATTGTAACCGTGCGCTTTGGCTGCTCGGGGCGCACTGAGCCACGGCGGCGGAGCTGCATCCCCGCTGCCCGACCGGAGCGCCAGGACGCATGCGTGCCTGCTGCTGTGGGCTCGGTCCTCCAAAATCTCATGTGCTGTGATGATACATGTTTATGTCTACAGTGTCATTACGTTTCTCATCTTAATGACATGATACCGCTTTATTAATGACAGTGATAATAATATGATTATAGGAAGAACACAGGAGAAGTTTGAAGGGGCTGGAAATTAAAGTAACTGAGTTTATTAAAGATTAAAATGCCTACAAATAATTTAATGATTGTTATAGATTAATACAAATATTTTGCGGGGTTGCCAGGTTGTGATGATGACGAGGGAGGATGGATGGTGAGGATGAGGGAGGATGAAGGATGATGATGGAGGATGAAGGATGATGATGGACGATGATGATGATGATGGAGGATGAGGGATGATGATGGAGGATGAGGATGATGATGGAGGATGAGGATGAAGGTGGATGAGGACGATGATGAGGATGATGATGGAGGTTGAGAATGAAGGTGAATGGGGATGATGATGGAGGATGATGATGGAGGATGAGGACGATGAGGAAGGATGATGGTGAGGGAGGATGGAGGTGGATGATGATAATGGAGGATGAGGATAATGAGGGAGGATGAGGATGATGAAGGAGGATGGAGGATGAGGGAGGATGAGGATGAAGGTGGATGAGGACGTTGATGGAGGATGATAATGGAGGATGAGGATGGTGAAGGAGGATGGAGGATGATGATGAGGATGAGGATGAAGGTGGATGAGGACGATGATGAGGATGATGATGGAGGATGAGGATGAAGGTGGATGAGGACGATGATGAGGATGATGATGGAGGATGAGGATGAAGGTGGATGAGGATGATGATGGAGGATAATGATGGAGGATGAAGGATGAGGATGATGGAGGATGATGAGGATGATGATGGAGGATGATGAAGGATGATGGAGGATGATGATGAGGATGATGGAGGATGATGATGAGGATGATGGAGGATGAGGATGATGGAGAATGAGGATGATGATGCAGGATGAGGGAGGATGTCAACATTTTATTCTGGAAAAGTTTCAACACACCAAAACTCAACACACAGTGGTGACAAAAATGAATCCCTGTTCCCTTTAGAAACTCTCCACCGCACATCAGGGACACGGAGGTGCATAAATCAAACTGAACTTCAATAAAGTGGAGAACAACAACATCCACCAGCGTGTCGTCTGACCAGGAAGCAGCGACAGCAGAGTCTCTCTCTGCAGGAGCCCCTCAGGAACGCTCATTAGACCGTACGGAGGGCTGCCGGGGCCCCTGGGAGCCGAAGGCCCCGACTGGAACTGTGGCCGGTCCTCCGTCTGCCTGCTCCACCTGACGCCACCACACTTAAACTCAAACTGTATCAGGACCTCAAGCTGCACCGAGCATCTCAGTCACTGACTGGGAAATAATAATAAAAGAGTTATTTATAACTTTAAATAGTCTCACAGGAGCTGAAGTTTTTATTACAGCCTGTAATATCTGCAGCACAGTGACTGACTGAGAGGCTTTATAATAACTGTTACATAAGCAGGAAGTAACAACAGTGTTGCTGCATCACTGTTATTTCATTTTGATTTCCTCTCCGCTCTTAATTCTTTATGCATCATGTAGGAGATGAAGTTCTGCAGGCCGACAGCAGACCAGTGACTCACAGCGATCGGTATTTATTGTTATTAGGCTGCAGCTGATCTGAACTCTGGTTCAGTTTACTTTGGATGCCGATAAATCCTCCAAACTACAAACGTGAACGTGTCCTTTAAAAGTGATGAATCATCAACGGAGAGAAAAAAGATGTAAATATTGGAGAGAAACGTCTGAAAACAAACACGACTCAGTGCTGAGTCAGTGTTATTCCTCTGCTTTCTATACTGCCGATCAGTTCACATTCCTGAGACTTCTAAAGAGTCCAGATCACACACACACACACACACACACACACAGGACTT
>CAEMYA010000211.1:634520-653552 GCA_903131615.1 Diplodus sargus
TCAACACACAGCGGTGACAAAAATGAATCCCTGTTCCCTTTAGAAACTCTCCACCACACATCAGGGACGCGGAGGTGCATAAATCAAACTGAACTTCAGTAAAGTGGAGAACAACAACATCCACCAGTGTGTCGTCTGACCAGGAAGCAGCGACAGCAGAGTCTCTCTCTGCAGGAGCCCCTCAGGAACGCTTATTAGGCCGTACGGAGGGCTGCCGGGGCCCCTGAGAGCCGAAGGCCCCGACTGGAACTGTGGCCGGTCCTCCGTCTGCCTGCTCCACCTGACGCCACCACACTTTAACTCAAACTGTATCAGGACCTCAAGCTGCACCAACCATCTCAGTCACTGACTGGGAAATAATAATAAAAGAGTTATTTATAACTTTAAATAGTCTCACAGGAGCTGAAGTTTTTATTACGGCCTGTAATATCTGCAGCACAGTGATTGACTGAGAGGCTTTATAAGAACTGTTACATAAGCAGGAAGAAACAACAGTGTTGCTGCATCACTGTTATTTCATTTTGATTTCCTCTCCGCTCTTAATTCTTTATGCATCATGTAGGAGATGAAGTTCTGCAGGCCGACACCAGACCAGTGACTCACAGCGATCAGTATTTATTGTTATTAGGCTGCAGCTGATCTGAACTCTGGTTCAGTTTACTTTGGATGCCGATAAATCCTGCAAACTACAAACGTGAACGTGTCCTTTAAAAGTGATGAATCATCAACGGAGAGAAAAAAGATGTAAATATTGGAGAGAAACGTCTGAACACAAACACGACTCAGTGCTGAGTCAGTGTTATTCCTCTGCTTTCTATACTGCCGATCAGTTCACATTCCTGAGACTTCTAAAGAGTCCAGAACACACACACACACACACACACACACACACACACACACAGGACTTTACATAATCAGCAGGTTTAAAAACATGAATATTATACTAAGCAGTTAGTTGTTGCAGTCGCTCTGATGTTGGACCGGATGTCAAAGTCTTATTTTGTGAATCTCTCATCTCATTTCTGCACCTGTTAGCACCCGCTGATTCTCCTCCGACGCCGTCACTGAGGATGTGACAGCAGAGTGTGTGTGTGTGTGAGTGTGTGTGTGTGTGTGTGTCGTCAGTAAGCACACGCGGCTCCAAACGCTCCTGTGGGACGCCCTTAATTGGCCCACTTGCATCATGGGGTATCAAACATATGTGACAGCGCAGGTCGGACAGCTGCCGTCTGCTCTCCCTCTGAAACATTTAGCGAATGTGTCTCAGTCGCTCTCTGCTGCACACACACACGACTGTACGGTGGCTCAGTGAAGACAAACACAGCAGCTGGAGAGAACTCAGTAAACTACAGGAAGTGGCACCAGCTACCAGTGATTTTGCCGACACTGGATCTTATTTTATCCAGAAATTATTTCTGGTTTTCACTCTGACTTTACAGAGTTTCCTGAGAGTTAGCGGTGTTAGCTCCAAAGTTAGCACTGAGGTGAAGCGTTGGTGTTGACGTTCCTACCAGACGCGGTCGAGCTGACGATGGATCTGGGCTCCTCCTGAGGAGGAACCTGAAAAAGAGACAGTCGCCTCGTTCACGCTGCCTTTTCAAGGAGAGAATATCGTGATTTCCAGCATCAAACTTTAACCCACATTGTCTTTGTCGCCTTCCGTTATCGTGTTGCTGTTTTTACCATCTTTGACAACTTATAACAACAACAAATCACCAAATTTAATGAGGAAAAGTCGCTGCCGACTGAGCCTTCAGTGAACTTCCATGCTTTTGCTGTTTACTGATGGTGATTATGTGATGTAATTTGCAGTTAGCACGTCTGACAATCTGTATTTACAGCAGCTGGAGTTTATCCGTAATGTTGCTTTAAGCTCCGTACGTAAGTTAACCCAAAGCATGAGATTTTCCTAAACCTAACCAAACCAAACGAAGTTAAAATGTCCTCGTTTAATATGTGAAGTTTGTCAGCAAAGTTTTACATATTAGGTATTTTTGCTAAGTTGACCGTGGAGCCTTTCACACGCAAAACTGACACTAGAGAGTTCGGTCGAGCGTGTTGGAGCTAAAAGCCAGAGACCCGGCTGCTGTGTTTGAACAAAAGTTGGTAGCGATGTTTCACAAGAGACAAAGTGTTTATTTTATTCATAAAAAAACACATCCAGCCTAATCAAAGTGTTTTTGTTGCCTGGTTCTAACCGCACTCTGGAGGCAGGACGCTGTCCGGGTGGTTTTTCCTCTTCAGACTCAAACAGCAGCAGAGCAACAGCTGCACGAAAACAACGCCTCAGTCAGGAGTGATTGTGTGAAGACAGAGGACCCAGAAGACACAAACAAAAAGGTGCATTACTTGAAAGTTTCCACTTGTGTGCTGATGATAAAATCCTGGCGAGCGTTTCCCCAGGTGAGCAGAAACTCTGTTTGTTTTTCTCCCAACACAACCGGAGAACGAGCGTCGCCACCCGGGTACAATATCTCGTCTCTGGTGTAACTTTGGACCTGTAAACAGGAGCAGAAGTTACCTGGCACTTTTAATGTTGGAGATTTAGGAATTTAATCTCATTCTTTGCCAAATATAATAAAAGAAACTTTGTTTTGTTTGTGATCCCACGTGTATCTGAACAAAAGCACACCTGAGCCGGGTTTTTGCTGCACGTGCCGCAGACCGGACAGCGCGGGGAGCCTCCACGGGGATTTGATGAGTTGTAATTACTCTAATTACGCCGCATCACTAACCCGCAATTATGCCCAATCAGCATTCAGCAGGCGGGCCGGTACCGCTCATGTAGAACCGACGCTCGCGGCCACCAGTCACGCCAGCTGATAATGTATTTTCAAGACGCAAAAGGCTCCAAAGAGGCGCATGCAAATCACCTGACTGACAGAATGAAACGCTAACGAGCAACAAAACAACCGCGGCGGCCTGAAGAGGGTTCGTGCCGCTCTTAAATCTGAGCTTCAGTTATTTCCAGCGCCGCGTCTCATCGAGTAGAAACGGGAAAATGTCACACGGTGGAGATCAAAGGCAGCAGTGGGACGACTCTGACGCCTCGTTCGGGGAGGGGAAGAGTGGATGGAGGTATCGAACCCCCCCAGCAACGATCAATGCACCGCCTCCACATCTGGAGGGAGACATAGCTGCATCCCTGCCTATTGATCTCAGAATTAATTAGTCCGGCTTCCACCAGGGCTGCCTGTCTCCCACTGCTCCTAAAAAAGGAAAAAAAGGATCAAATATCAAAGCAGCGATATCACTGCCTCCACCGACGCTCCAACACCAGAGCAGACTGTGGTCATCCTGCCAACACGCCAGGAGCTCCATCAAAGGCTGAACCGACAACAGACAAGATGGAAGTTGGTGGAGGAGAAGTTGGTGTTTGATGGTTAAGCAGGCAGGAGTTGAGGTGACTAAATGGGTTTTGTCCCCTGTAGCCGTGTCTCACTGATCAGCAGCGTCAGGGGATCAGCAGGAGCTACTAATTGCTGCGCTGATCAATAATAAGAAGCATCAATAAATTCCTTCAGGGCTGGATTAACCTGTTAGGGCCAAAATTTACTGTTCTGACCCGATCGACCTCAACGACCCGCCTGAGTGTCTTCAAGTCCTAATAAGTGCGGACGAAACAGGAGTACATTAAACATCCAGAAATCGAGCTCTCCTCTGGTGAAACAATCAGCCGGACACACACGTCAACTTTAAAAGTAGATTTTAACGAACTATATTTAGGTTTGTTGTTGCCGGCGACCTCAAGTGGCTGCAGTAATTATTATTACAGCAGCAAAGGAGGAAGTCAGGCGTGGCAGAGAGCGACAAAGTCCGCGTACAGACACCCAATGAACTAATGAACCCACCTGTTCATTAGTCTCTTCTCCAGATTGTCTAGTTTGCATCCACCTCAGCCTTTGTTTGCCTGCTGTTGGATTCAAATAAAATGTGAACTCTTAACTGAACCCGACTGCCTGCAAGTACAGAAACGTGACTTCTAGAAGACAGGATTACGAATTAATCTGCACGCAGTTAACCTGAAGGTTCGGGGGCCTCAGCGCCGTTTGTGTGTTTAGTAATCGAGTATTTGGACTTCCTGTTTCTCTGCTTGGCTCCCGAGGGACCCTCGGCTGCCTGCGGTGTCACCTGGTGGGCGCCTGAACAGCTTGCCGTGACATTTGGGCAAAGCCTCTTCCGCTGCGGCTTTAATTGCAGCCTACTTTTTTAAAAACCACAAATGCAAAATGCTTCAGGGAGGACGGCGTGGAAGGTTCTGGAGGCGTCGCCTGAGGAAACCTGCCTGCGATCACTTTGTTTCGCTGTTATTGCTAATTACAACCGCGATGCTCCTCCCGCGGTTTGTGTCTCTGAATCCCTCTTCTCCCTCCGTCTGAATGTTACAGCTTGAATAGGCTTATTTTGGAGCATTAATTTCGTGGCTTTCAGTGAATCACTCCCTTTTTCCTAATCTGAGATACACAGTAGGTGTTGCAGTGGCATGAAGACACACACACACACAAACAACTTGGCACTGGATATAGTTAAATAAAAGGCCTCTGGAGGAGGAAACACAAGCCAGATATATAAAATACAGTCATATTCCAACTGTCAGCAAGAGGCTGGGGTGTCATAATGCTGAGGAAACTGAGAGAAAAGCCACATTATTTATTAATATGTCCCTTAAACTTGGCAGCGTCGGTCCAAACAAAGATTTCTTAACAACTACAAACTAGGTTTTCTTTAAAAGATGATGGATACCAGAGATTTACTTCATGTATGCATGATTCCTAGAGGAAGAATCATGTCTTTGGTGTCTTTTTGTTGCCTATTCGAGGTCCCCAGAGTGTAAATCAATACTTCTCTTGAACCCCAAACTCTTTCCTTGGCGTCCCTGATCCACATGATCATTACGTATAAAACTCTAGTTTTAGTCTTGGTCCTTTGAGAATGAATCCCTACAGTTTTGCTTTGTTTTCATGGTCCCCAGAGGCAGGAGAGTCAGGATTGTTATGACTTTATTACCATCAGGTAAAAATGTATCCGAGACAAACTTATCCATGACGTTGTATCCTGACTGTTTGCCCATAACTGCCATGAAATCTGCCACACATTCAGGCTCCCCAGAGGATGAAACAACACATTTGTGAAAACCAAAATCATTTCACCACCAAAATAAAGACTTTTTTTGCTTGGCCATATGAATCATGACATGCAAAATAAACTAAAGCCCAGATTTCCAGAACTTTCATTGATATTTATGGTTCCCAGAGGATGAACCCTCCAGACTTTTCACCTCCTTGGACTTCTTATACTCCCATCATCTGATCCATAAACAGGCCCAAACTCTCCACCTGTGCCCCAGAAATATCAAAACATTACGAGCAGAGTGCTGTGAAACATACTGATCACATCCGCGCTCGATTGCCTCGACTCCAGCTGAATATTTTAACAGTTTCAGTTTCGCTGCAGATCATCTGCTCCATCCGTCCTCCTGTGGAGACCTCACAGACTCTTATTACGTCAAGAATGCTCGCACATTGCATTAAACTTTACCGCCACAAGATGAAAACACATCCTTTTATTTATTCTGTTGAATATATCAGCCAGTCGAGCTCCTCATGCAGATCTCTGGATGACTCACCGTCCTGTCTTGTAAACTCATGATACTTAAGGCGAAATCTTTCTAACTTCAAGAAACAGACATTTCTTTAGATGAACTACTGAAGTTTTGAGACAAGTGGAACGATCTGATGATGTTTTTTCATTTCACACGAGAAAAGTAAAACCAAGCGCTGATGTAAGTCGCTTGATGAAGTCATGAGTGTTTACATCAACTGCAAAAAAAAGAAACAAATCTGTGCTTGTTGAAGTTTTTGAGGAAAAAGCAGCGTGAGTCACCTTTAATCGCCCACAGCGGGCTATTAACGGCTTCGGTTTCCATGTCAACAGGGTGGATTATGTATTTACATGGACGGTGAGAAAGGTGCGTGACGTGAAGGTGAGGATGGAAAACGGAGTGTCGAGTACGATTACGAGTGAATATTTTGTATTTTATATCTCTGTGTGTTAAATGAGAAAACACTAGTTGCTGTGTAAGTGTAAGTTGAGGTGAAGAACCTTCAGTCTGAGTTTAAAAGAGTTTCTGCAGGATCATCTGGTATAAAATGAGTTATTGAACAGATACAGCTCCAATCAGACGATCTAATTGGCTCAAGTCAGGTCAAAACAATACAGATCGATGGTTTTAAGGTGACATGATGTAAGTGTTGCACTCTTAAACTGGATATTATGAAACGCTTTACTGACTTTTTGTGGATTAGCACGTTTCTCGTGGATGTTGTTATTGCATGTTGGTAAACTACATTATTACTGCTGTTAGTTAAGTAATGAAATAATTTATTGCAGTCACAACGTCCTTTGAACGCACCGCATTAGCTTCAAAGTTTTGAGGAAGAAGATGATAAACAAGACAATGAAGAAGACAAAAACAACGACAAAGAAGAAGACAAAAAGAAGACGAAGATGACAAAGATGAAGGTGCAGAAGACAGAAAAGACGAAGACAAAGGAAAAATGACAACAAAGAAGACAAAAAAGACGAAGAAGAAGGCGATAAAGAAGACAAATGCAACGACAAAGAAGAAGACGAAGGTGAGGAAGACAAAACAAGATGAAAATGACAACAAAGAAATCAAAGACCAAGAAGACGAAAAAGAAGATGACAAAAGAAGATGAAGAAGAAAAATACAAGGGCAAAGAAGACGAAGAAGAACCATGAATCCCTTCAAAGTTAGCCTGTAGCCTTTTTCCCGCCACACACTTTAAGATGACGTTGCACGTGATGATGTCGCCCTGATGAGGCTGATAAATCACTATTATTTCAGCATCAAATGAGATCAGAAAACAAGACACAAGACACAAAAGCATCTTTACTGCCGTGACAAACATTCATCACAGCACAGAAGTCAAACATTATTCATCACGAGCAGACGGCGTCGAGACAACAGCAACAATTAAAAACACAAAAACATCACGAACATTTCCCGGGCCGCGTCCACACGACTGCACCTGCCTGTGTGTGTGTGTGTGCATCTGTGCGTGAACAAGCTTCTGGGTTTATGGGTCAGGAGGTTTTTGTGTTCCTCCGACTATTTCCGGGGGCTGAAATGAGACTTTTAAAACGCCACCTCGGTCAGAGAGCTGGAGCCGTGCGAGGGCGAGGAGAGGTTCTTACACGGGCTGACAGTCTGTTCCTCAGCATGGTGCATTAAGTCGTGTTAAATATTTAGCCGCGCCGGATTGAAACAGCGAAAATGGATGTTTAGAGTCCTCGGTGGATTTCCGACCTCTTCTGGCCTGCCTCCTGGTTTTTCTCAGCGTTTCCTCCTCATAAACAAGCCGAGCTCCATCAGACCGTCTGCTGCGTATACTGGGATTAATTAACTCCACGCAAACATACAGCGGGAGGACGGTTTCCAATTAAAACAGATTAAACAAAGTTAAAAAAAAAAGCACAACAGGCTTAAAAATGATGAAGAAAAAGAGGATATGCAGGCTAATAATCATCGAAGAACAGATTCAAAACCAGATTGTCATCGTTAATTTAGATTAACAGAGCCAGCAGCCGGGTCCAGATTCTTAGTGTCCAATCTAAAAATACATTATCAGCAGAATCACAAGCTGGTGGAGTTACGAGGAAGACGTGATTGTTGAATTTTCCCTACAAACAAACCGAAATAAAGACTGAGGAGGTAAAAAACTTGACTCAAAATCAACATGAATCCTCTCCGTCTGAAAACACCACGAGCCGACGAGAAGGTTTCATTTTAGCTGTTAATATTTTTGGTGTAAAAATCAACTCCGACGTGCCGTTTGTAAATGTGTGGGAGTGTTATGACTCGCTCCGTCTCCAACATCTGTGCTCTCCTCACACACACTCAGATCTGATTTCACACTCATAAAATATGGAGGAGGGAAATCTAAATCATCCTCTCATCATCGAGTCGGAGAGGAACACGAGGCGCGCCGAAATCAGACAAAAACAATAAATTATCTTTTACTGAAACTTGTTTGGCAACAGCTCAACTGTTAATTTACTGATGAGATGTATTTAAGAGGAGCCGACTGGGAGGAAGGTCGACTCTGTTAGGACTGATTCAAATTTTATCTGACTAATATTTTAGAAATTACTGACGAGTCAGGGTTCACTTGTCAGTAGTAGAAGAAGAAGACGCAGAAGACGCAGAAGAAGAAGCAGAAGAAGACGCAGAAGAAGAAGACGATGCAAGAAGACACAGAAGAAGAAGCAGAAGATGCAGAAGACACAGAAAAAGACGATGTAAGAAGACGCAGAAGAAGAAGACGATGCAAGAAGACGATGCAAGAAGACGCAGAAGAAGAAGACGATGCAAGAAGACGCAGAAGAAGAAGACGATGCAAGAAGACGCAGAAGAAGAAGACGATGCAAGAAGACGCAGAAGAAGATGATGCAAGAAGACAGAAGAAGCAGAAGATGCAGAAGAAGACGCAGTAGAAGAAGCAGAAGACGAAAGAAGATGCATGAAGAAGAAGACACAAAAGAAGACGCAGAAGAAGAACAAGCAGAAGAACAAGAACAAGCAGAAGAAGAAGGAGGATGCTCTTCTCATTTTGCCGCGGCAGAAGGAAAGAAGAAGAAAGTGACGCAGCAGCAAAAGAAGAAGAAGAAAAAAAAAGGCAAAAACTAAGAAGCAAGAGAAGAAGAATTCTGTCTACTAATGTCATTTTCAATATGGACCCTCATTGTGTCATGGGAACAACATTTACATTTCAGTCCTTTAAGGTTTCATATAAAACAGATGTGTTTTTCTCCAGCTGTGATTCAGACCTGCAGTTTTTCTTGAAGACGCCTCATTAAGAGTCACCGAGTCCCGCTGACTTCACGGCGAGGAAGTCGGCTGAGGAGAAACATTAAAGAGCCTCGTCCTAATTAAGGGACCGCTTCCTTTGAAGTTCACGGCTTGTGTGGTCTTCAGTGGACCGAGAGTCCAGGATCAACCTGCACGTCAAGCCTCAAAGGGACGGAGTGATGCACCGAAGCTGTTCTCACCAACCAGCGGCGTCTTTCCCAGACCGTCAGCGTGTCGCGGCCCAGAGGCCACGTTACAAACATCCACCTGACTGGATCCATGTCACGGCACAACATCCTGTTTCACACTGAAACAGAGCCTCTGCGCAGTGTTTTTGCATCTGAAAAGCTTCCAACTAGTTACTTAAACTGACCTTTCTGAGTCACATTTCATGATCTCACTGCCACTTTTAAATAGCAGCCTCCCACAGCAGCAGCTGATGCAGATTTATTACAAGAAAAACATGGTTTTGGTGAGAGCTGCTGCTAAATCAGCCGTTTGTGGACGTTCTCCTCATTTCTCCCTCCAGTCAAAGACTTTTATTCAACTTATCTTTATGTAAACGCCCCAAAAACAAGGTGTGACAAACTCTTTCACTCGTTTTTCTTCATGTTGGAGCTCAAAACCTCCGACAGAAACAAATAAATGAGCTCGACAGGAGAGGTTTTACAAATCTACACGAGCTGCTGGAGTGTCAGTCTGTAGGTTGGCGTGTTTTTACACACATTTGTATATCAGACTGCTCGTCATATGTGTGTTTGTGTGTGTGCTAGTGTGTGTGTGTGTGGGCTCGTCGCTCCTCCAGCAGCATTATTCTATCCGACAGGAGTGGGAGGCTTCATACGTTCAATTATCTTTCAGTCGTCATTGAAGAAAACGGTTAAAAGCTTTTATCTGGTTCATTAAAACATCAACTCATCTCATTAACATCACAAAAACGTGCCTTATAAAAGCTACATGAGTGTGTGAATCCCTATAGGCGGCACATTTCCACATCACACAGAGCTCGTTTTTATATGGAGAATCACAAAGTGTTGAAGATTAGCCCGAAGCAATCTGGGATTAAGAAGCTTATATCGATATACATTCATTTATTACTGCACGGAGATTAAAGTGAAGCAGGACAGAGGAGATGTTCAGACAGAGAGACGAGACACCAGAGGACGAATAAATCAAGGGAGGAGGAATCAAGAAGAGAGAGGAAACAAGTGGAAAGGAAAGGAAAGGAAAGGAGGAGCTAAGGAGGAGGAGAGAGACTAGATGACAGATGATGAGGGTCAAAGAGGAAATGAGGCAAAGGAAAGTAAGGAAAAGGAAAGAGGTGACGAAGGAACAAGAGATGACATGAGAAGGAAACAAGAAGAGGAGATGAGGAGGACAGAAGAAGGGAGGAAATAAAAGGATGATGAGAGGAAACGAGAAAAAGAAAGGAGAAATCAAAACAATCAGAAAAAACAAGGAGAGAAGGAAACAAAGGGGGAAGTTAGAAAATTAAAGAAAGAAAACAAGGAAAATAAAGTAAATAAGGAAAGCAGAAACAAGTTAAGTAAACAAAAGAGGAGAGGAGGAAACAAGGAGAAAAGAGGAGAAAAAGAAAAAGGAGGAAACACGGAGGAGACATGAGATGAGATGAGGGTCAAAGAGGAAACAAAAGGAAAGTTGAGAGGAGATGAAGAAACAAGAGATGACAGGAAGAGGAAAGGAGATGAAATGGGAAAAAGAAGGAGAAGGAGAAAAGGGAACAACAGAGCAAAAGCAAAATATAAGGAAAAAGGAGGAAAGGAAGAATAAGTGGATAGAAGAAAGGCAACAAGGAGAATAAAAGGAAAGGAACAGACGTGGAAATAAGGAGAGGAAAAGAAAAGGGATGTAAAGGAGAGGAGGAAGGGAAAAAGGAGGAGAGGAAAGGAAAGGAAGCTCAGAAGAGGAAAGGAGGAATAAAGAGGGAAGAGAGGGAAACAAGATGAGGAAAGGAAAACAAATGAGCAGGGAATCCTTGGAAACAAGGAGATAAAGAAAGTAAGAATAGAAGATAAATGAAACCAGAGGAGGTGAAGAGGAGATGAAGAAAACACAAGGGGAGGAGGAAAGGAAAGAGAAGATGTGGAGGAATGTGAGATAAACGATGGAAGAATAAATACTGTTACATGAAGAGAAAAGAGAGGAGAGATGCAGGGAGGAATCAGGAAATCAGAGAGGAGGATGAAGACGAGGAGGAGGAGGTTTCTGTTTCTGCAGTGATTTGGCAGAAAGAGAGAAAGAGGAGAGGAGAAACAGAAAGCCACCGCAGGGAGACGGATGATTTCCTCCTTCTTGTTTCAGTGAAGAATCCTCTGGAACAGGAGGAGGAAGGAAACTTTGTGATCTCCAAAATAAAAGCGTGCAGAGAGTCGACGGAGGGGACGTGACTCAGCCCGACAGGAAGCCTCCATCAGAATAAAAGAACAGAGTCAGAGAGGGTTCCCCATCAGTGTGACGAGTCGGGTGGAGATAACGAGCCCAGAGGAGGAGGAGGAGGAGGAAGAGGAGGAGGACATTAATTACAGTGTTTTATAAGAGATGAATCCTGCAGGAGCATTAATGACAGCAGGAGAGGAGAGGCAGCTTTATTTATAGATATATACATATTAAAAAGCAATAAAAACAATGAAACAATGAATATGAGAGAAAAACAAACAGTATTCTTTAAAAATGTTCGAGATTAGAGAACAAAGACATTAAGAGCTGCGACACGCGGCTGGTTTAGTGAAAAATCTTTGCTGAATCACGTCGACTCACAAAGAAAATTACACATTTGTGTTCTCGCTGCTTATTTAATTAACCCAGTTACTGATTAGTGCCCTCAAAGTGCCTGATCGGTCCTCAGAATTAATCATTTACACCCTTGAATTAAATCTTGAATGTTGAGAGGATCAGTTTTGTAAAGAGCTGCTGAGTGAGAGTGTGACTCCCCCTACAGGATGAAGTCCGCCACTACAGCTCAGTGCAGACAGAGACCACCTGTTCAGTCTGAAGCAAAGACCACACCTGCTGTCATAGACCTCAGCTACACACCTGTACCACACCTGCTGTCATGTTGAACACAGCTGCACAACTGTACAGTTTTCTGAGTGTTTCTTGCACAGATGTGACGCTATTGCAGTGATGGACAAACATATAAACACCTGGTTATTTGTGTATTATCTCCTGCTACCACAGGTGTTCTCCAGGACCACAATTCAGGGTCTGCATCCTCTGAAGGACTCGGGCTTTGTGGTTTTTGAAGGCGAGTCCTTCAGAGAGACCTTGTTAACCTCGTCAGCCGTTGTTAGATGTGACAGTCTCGCCTTTGGAGCATTTCCTGGTTGCATCACCAGATGTTTTACCCTTATGTCACGATTTCTGCCGCCCAGGCCCGCGAAAGTGACGATCTACGCCACGCGCTGTCGCCATTTTCTCTCTTTCTTTCTTCTTTTTCGGAAGCGCAAAGAATCTTGGGATATGTGAGGCCACGAAGGATCGTAGCAGTGCGTCCTCCAAAAACAGGGAGAAGAAGCATCTGGAGGAGCCTTCACGCAGCATTGTGGTGTAATTAGCCTTCAAATGCTCCTCAGAAGGATGCAGACCCTGAATTGAAACACAGCAACAGACTCACAAACTGAAAATATTATCACCTGACCTGTTGCAGCTGGTAGGAACATGGAAAAAACAAGAAATGGAAATCAATTCCAGCCCGTGAGACTGTAAACAAACCACAGCATGGAATTTATTTCAACAGTTCTGGAGAGAATCCTGGAAGTCGGCTTGCTTTCTTCTGAACTTCAGATGGAGCCAGGCTAACAAACCCCTCTGCTTCCAGTCTTTACGCTAAGCTAGGCTAACCACGCCTCATCTCAAATCCTCCAAGATGTTGAACTTTTCCTTTAAGATGCATCAGATCAGCTGAACTGGCTCACAGTGAGAAGTGACGTACGTACAGTAAACCTGCTGCCTGATGGCAGCGTACAGTAAATGTGTGCATGTTAAAGGAGCTGCAGAGCAGTGGGTGGTGCAGGTGTGTGATCATCTGAATCATCAGCACTGTGGGCTAATTAATTATGACAGAGTGCTCACAGGGTGTCACGGCCTCTTTTATAAAAGAAGCTAAAATGTGCAGCGAGGCGTTGGGAACCTTCCGGTAATTAGACCGGCCCGAAAACACAGGAGATAAAAAAGGTGGACGAGTCTTTGAGGGAACTTCTCTTCACAGCGAGCTGTCAGAGTTTTCTGCTCGACAGGTGAGTCTAATTAGATAAAAACTGTAAGCAGCTCCACCAGCACACACACACACACACACACACACACACACTCCAACTCCTCCACCCACACTGCTAATTATAGTCCCCATCGCCTCCTGTGTGTTACAACAAGACTCCACTTCAGTGAAACATGGTGACAAACATCGGCGCACGCTCACATTTTTTTGTTTTTGTGCTGTTAGATTTAAAATTCGAACTAAAGTGTTTCCTGAAATGCCCCTTTAAATCACCTTTATTCTTTGGTGAATGGCTGCAGTGACTTTATCTACAGGACGTGATGTTATCAAGGAAGAGGACGGTTATAAAAGTTTTACTCCTTCCTGCTTCTTTATCGATCTCAAAGCTTATTAAAAGTTTGGGTTTTATTAGTTTTACAAAATTGAACCATGAAATGACCAAAATAAACTAAATATGAAACAAAATCTTGAAAAGAAATAGTTTTATTTTGTGGTTTCTGAACTAGAAACGAGCGTTTGATTCACATAAACATTTTTATGGGTCTTTACTTCAGAAAGGTTCATTTGTTCCTCTTTAATTCATTTAATTTCGTTATAAATAATATGCAAAGTCGTCAACATAACAGGTGAAACACCTCAAAGGAGACAGAACTGCTATGATCACCTTTAGAAGAATATCTGACTCATAACTCAAAGTCTGGGATCAACATTAGGACATATTTTATAAGTTTTACATTAATTCATTTCCTCTCTGACCTGCAGCTCTCTACTGACCTCGACTGGTGTTGGACTGAGGATCTTTTCTTTGTGAGCAGGTGGTTTTTGTGTGTCTTTTACTTTTGGTACTTGAAATTTATTGTAGCACGAGTACTTTACTTTAGTAAGACGTAGATCTTTTAGACTGCAGGACTTTTACTTGATCTTCCATCAGTGATGTTTGCAGGATGCAGCACTCACCTCCTGCAGACTTCATGTAGTTTCATCCTTCAGCTGCTGTCAGTTTGTGATAAATTTCCACAGCAGGAAAAATAAACTTCTCCTCCTGCAGGATGATCCACTTCTCTTCTCTTCTCACACACACTAACACACTTCACCTCTTTCAGTCCTCATCAGTTCACCTGTGTGCTGTTCACCTCCACACTTCCTCCTGCTCTCCTATTGGTCAGGAGAAGTCAAGTGGATCCACATCTGGCCAATTTTACATGTATACATGAGTTTTGAGAATTTAAAGCATTTTTTCGGCCTGAAGAGTTAAAGGTTTCCAGTATTATGTGAGAAACATGAACAAAATATTGAGAAAAGTGAAAATAATATAAATGATGTTGTTTTATTCCTTTCATCATCTCTTGACCTCTGACCCCTCGAGAGGTCCCGTCCTCCAGACCGAGATCCACTGATCTGGGATCTGTTTTCTGTCAGTGTTGTGGAGCTTCTTCCCTTTGAGTCTTTGTTTAGATGATGTTGGACTCCATCTAGAGGTGAAACAATGAAGCCAAACTCTGACTTTTCATTGAATCATACTAAAGTTTATTCATGTCACTGCTGACAGAAAGAGACGAGAATGTACAGTAAAAGATTCTCAACAAAATAAACATTAAGATGATGCAAACTAATGAACTGAAGTGCACTTTGTACTGAGTAAAGAGGGAAAGAAAACCAGTAAACTCGGACAGAAAACACATCTGTACCCTGATTTTATTAGACATGAGCACGTAAGTGACAAATGATGCTCAAGATTCTTTGTTCTGAACAGTGAAGTTTGATATCGTACCGCTGACTGTTGGTTAGTGAAGCCCGGGAAGTTTTCATATAAATATTTCAAATAAATCAATATCAATAAATAAAATTAAATAAGAACAAGCTCAAGTAAAAATCCCTTAACGTTCTTACACATAGTGCCTAAAACACACAGAGCAAATGACTGTAAACAAACTAAAAGTAAATGTTTAACTACGTAACAGAACAATAACGTTAACATTTAACTTAAATCCTCTCCGGTCCTCATTTGATTGTCAAAAATAATCGTACAGTTTCAGAAACTCAGCCTCAACTTAACGGTGTGTAAACTTCCTGAAAAATCAAGTAACTTTCCCTCAAACATGTTCCAACAAAATACCTTAAAAAAACACATAGAAAAAGTCAATAACTTTCACTTTGCTTGTTTTAAAACTAAAGTTTGAAAAAACCATCACCCACCAAAAGCACAGATTAGCATATTGTGAAAAAATAAGCAAAACTTGGTCAACAAAGGTTTAAAAAAACTCCTATTCGCCTTCTCCTGAAAAAACAGGAACAGTAACGTTACTGATGAGCAGCCTCTTGTGTACAAAGCTCATCAGAAATTTGTGCCATATCTTATAAAAAACCTTCTGTAACTTCTCTTTGTGCATCCGTCTTTAGATCAGACGGTGGAAGCATTAACAGGTTTTCACAGGAGGAAAGTCCAAGTCTGTCTTCTTCTCTGCTTGTTGGAGTCGATTGGTCACCAGCAGGTTAAACAGGAGTACCAGGTTACAGATCTGGGTCTGGGTTTGTGCTGCGAAAGTGAGTCCAGCACCTCCAGAACCTCCTTCACCTCCCATCCAGAGAGACCCTTCCACCGCAGCAGGGCGGGCAGGAGCTCCTCGTCCTCGCTGTTGTTGAGGGCGAAACACAGAACAGAGTCAGTAAGATGCTACGTTTCTCTGAATTAATGGCCACATTTTGATTTAATAGACTGATTTACCTCCACGTGGGACATTCTCTCAGCATGCTCGCAGCTGTGAGCTTCACCGCAACGCTGTCTTTATCCTTCAGCAGCTCTTGGACCTTCAGCAACATGAGGTTCCACTGTTTGACATCAGGAGCCTGATACAGAAAAGGCTCAATGTCATGAACAAGGCATGAGAACAAGCTGCGTCCAGTGATTAATACCGAAATGTTGGTCTCACCAGGTCTGAGATGGTGTCGTGAAGACTCTGAGCATCTTCGGTAACCGTCTGTCCAACATCAGAGCTCCAGAACTTCTTCAGTGTCTTCTGGCTGCTTCGGACGAGATGTTTGAGGTAAATGTGAGCGATGAGCTTGTAGGCCTCGTCCATCACTCTCTGAGAGACACAAAGACAGTTTTAGTCCAGAACAACAGCACTTGGGTGATGTTACCAGACTTTAAAAGATTGTTTTCAACGTACCTTTTGTACGTCCTGACACCACGACAGCTTGGGGAAATACGCCTTCACTCCGAGGATCAAGAAGAACTGCTTGTTCTCCGTCTTGAAGTAATTCGTCAGGTGGATCTGTCGGACAGAAACCACGCAAATCAAAACACTGAAATTTGTTGGACAAAATAAGAAAATATGCAGAAACAGCAATAAAAGCATCAGTGATGATGTTGAACAGCTACCTCCGCCATGTCGTTAACAATATCCATCAGGAGTTTCAGAGTAAAATCCTCCATCTTCTCAAGAGTTTCTGCAATTTCCTGGATCAGTGACTCGTTGAGGCCTTTGCTGTTGGTCTGGACGTGCTGCCTGAGAGAAAACATGCAAACAATATGCGTTAAGGAAGAGTAACAAGTATGAAGTGAATTGAATTCAAATTTGGACGAAACTGAAAATACTCACTTGAGCTCTTTACAGGTTTTCAGAGTCTTGAGGAAGTGTATCGTTTCTGGTTTGTCCATTTTTGCTTTTTTCCCAAGAATCTCAGTCTGCTCGGACGAGTACCTTCAAACCAAAACAAAATATTCTTCAATTTGTGATGCAAATCTCACAATCTGTGCAGATACAGTAACTGTTTGTGAGGTAATGATGATGTGTGAGAACTCTCACCTCTCCAGAAACACCAGCAGCTCCTGGAAACAAACCTCCCGGACCTCATCCGACAGTTTGGAGCTGATTTTTTGTGCTTCTTTGGGCATCGCATGAATACACTTAAAGAGAAACAAAAAGGGAAATAATATTATTGTTGACAGGCAAATATAGAGTTTAAACACAAACAAGTTAATCAGAATCTTTTCTCAGGGTCTTCTTTGATAATTACCCTAATGGTGTTGATATAAAGTCCAATGCAAGTTTCCTCTTTATCACCAACGTCCTGTCGCCTCTCGATCTGCAGGATGTTCTCCAGATGTGCTCTGACCTGTTTCTGTGGACAATAAGAGGCAGAAACACCTGAGAAAAAGCTCCTGAGAAGAGGAACATGTGTTAACAGGTATTTCTATTATTTTGTCCACTGTTTTTATATCCAAAATCAACGCTGTGCTACAAACTAGCCGAACTGAACCAGTTGTTGTGGAGATTGTCTCACCTGAGCTCCTGACTTACTTGGACCTTGCCCTCTCCTCTGCGTGCATTTTTTTAGTCACTCATGATAAGATAAGCCTCCAGAATCATAATCAGTATCGGTATTCTTACCTGCACGTTGTCCAGCAGCTTGTTCTTTGTCTTTACTGCCAATTCTGTGAACAGCAGGAGGTCGACTTTCTCCATTGGATCCATTTTTTGGAGTTCGGGATGACCAAGCAGCTCCTGACTGGAAGACAACCACGAACAATAACATCAGAGCTGAACAGCAAAAGAACATTTAAGAATGAAGTCCATGCAGAAAGAGAGTAGCTAACATACCTCAGATATGTGTGCAGGACCCACTTCATCAGCACAAAGGCTTTCTTGCAGGACTGGACGTTCTTGAGTAGCTCATCGATGTGACCGAGTGTCTGACGATGGTAGCAATCAATCAGACATTCAGTCAATTCCATTTTCTCCAACAGGGGCCACAGCCTCATGAGCTCGTTGGGCACAGTCTCCTGCACATTGACCAGGTGCTGCTGAAGGTTCTGGTCCAGATCCGACGGCGGCTTTGGGAGGTGCTGGGACACTGATGCTTGTATGAGGCGAACAGCTCTCTGCTTCTGCTGAGCTGAGTCTGTCTCAGGCCGCAGTGAGCAACAAGATCCATCCTCAGATGGGTTGACATCATCAGGGGTCACACCCAGAAGTTCAGCCAGTTCCTGCAGTGGGATCTCCTTCTCCACCTGGGTGGTGCAGGTGTTCTGATCCAAAGGGTTGTCGTACCCGCTGCGAACTATGAAAGAGTTAAGAACACTGTTAATGCAAAGAAACTACACATACATGTCACGGTTCTTTTGATTAAATTCAATTTGGTTGTTGGTGTTTATGACCTGTACTGCTCACAGCCACTAGGGGGCGATCAATATGTTTTGCTTCACCTTTGGAGGAGCTATCACTGTTTGTAATCCATCATTTAGATACTGTGAATGCTTGCTAGACACGTAGATATCAATTACAAAACTAGATAACAGGGTGCCGCTAAGCTTTGTTTCCAATCTGGCCAGGTGCCCAAACAAATCTGCTGCTGCCCAAAAAGCACATTTCCCATAAATGGAGGTTTTATATTTCTAAAACTGACACCTTTACTGTTCTATCTCCTCTCTAACTTCAGGATCTGAAATTTGTGGCAACCCTCTGCCCTCACAGCCTGCTCATGTTTCAACTACAGCATTCTTCTTGGCACAAGGTGAATTCAGGTCACACTGAATGTGTCCTTTCAGGTATTCCCCTGCCACTCCTGCAGATCCGGTTTAATCCGGTCAGATTGTGCTGCAATATCTCCCTAATGATTCTCCAAACCCTTCATCAATCCGGTGCTGCTCACAGTTTTTAACACGTTTTCCTTACTCCACTTCTTGGTCTAATCTTATCTTTAAAACACTTGTGATTTCAGAGAAGTGAGTCAGAGGAGCAGATTTGTAGCATTTCTCACTTACATTTTCATGTGGCACCTGTTCTTTGCTTAGTTTAACCCTTTGCAGATCAGTTTTCAATCAGTGGTTCAAGAAAATAGTAAGTATTCAACACACTTGGACTGAAGTGGCCTAAATTCAAGCCGTGTGGAAATAAACATCCAAATTTACAAGTAGACAGCA
>CAEMYA010000211.1:658256-706728 GCA_903131615.1 Diplodus sargus
AGCTTGTCTCCATTGTTTCGCTGGTCTTGTTCGTCTCGGTGATTCGTCCGTTGAACCGTCTGTCACCTGCAAGATGAGAAAGAAGAGCAGTGGTAGTTTCACGCCTCTTTGTGCAGGTTTTGCGTCTATTTGTGGACGTTTTTTGTGAATTTGTGGACGTTGTAGAGATTAAGTGTGTCATTAAGGAGGTTTTGCATGTATTTGTGGAGGGCTTTTGTGTCATTGTAGGTTTTTTTTGTGTCATTGTGAAGGTTTTGTGTATTTGTGCCGATTTTGAGTGTTATTGTGGAGGTTTTGTGTGTTATTGTGGAGGGTTTTTGTGTCATTGTGGGTTTTTTGTGTCATTGTGGAGGTTTTGTGTATTTGTGGCAATTTTTTGTGTCATTTTGGGTTTTTTGTGTCATTGTGGAGGTTTTGTGTATTTGTGCCGATTTTGAGTGTTATTGTGGAGGTTTTGTGTGTTATTGTGGAGGGTTTTTGTGTCATTGTGGAGATTTTGTGTGTAATTGTGGTGGGTTTTTGTGTTATTGTGGAGGTTTTGTGTATTTGTGGCGATTTTGTGTGTTATTGTGGAGGTTTTGTGTATTTGTGGCGATTTTGTGTGTTATTGTGGAGGTTTTGTGTTATTGTAGAGGTTTTGTGAGTATTTATGGTAGTTTTTAGTGAGGGTTTTGTGCGGTTTTGTGTGTATTTAAGGTTATTTTGTATGTCATTGTAAAGATGTTTAGTCTTTTTTGGGAGGTTTTGAGTGTATCTGTAAAAAGAATTTAACATGTGTATACACTGAGAGCGCCAACATTAGAACGAGTGACAGGTGAAATAAATAACATGGATCATTGTGTTTCAATGCCATATTCGGCTGTGAAACCATGAGTCCTCACATTCATGTGGACGTCTCTTTGACAAACAGCAGTCACCCAAACACAGCTGCAGACCGAGTACACCCCCTCATGGCAGCAGCACTCCTTGATGGCAGTGCCCCCCCAGCAGGACAACGCGCCTGCAACGCTGCAAAAACTGCTCAGGAACGACCCGAGGAACGTGGGAAAGAGCTCAAGGTGTCAACCTGGCCTTCAGATTCCCCAGATCTCAATCCAGCTGAGCTTCCACTGGATGCAGTCTGAGCCAAGAACGATCCACGGGGGCCCCACATGGATGGGAGTTGGTTCTGACGCATCCAACAGATGCTCAACTGGACTGGGATCTGGAGAATGAGGAGGCCAGATTGACACCTTGGGTTCTTTGCCATGAGGGAGTGCAGTTGGTCTGAACGGTGTTTGGGTGGGTGGTGTTTGTCAAAGAGGCTCCACAGAAATGACAGAACTGAAAGTTTCCCAGCAGAACATTTGATTGAAACAAAATGATCAATGCCCACTTCACTAGTCAATTGTTTTAATGTTTAGGCTGAACAGTGAAGATATAAATGTTAAATACTTTTCATATTTTGCATAAATTTAATTTTTAACGAAATTATTATTATTATTACATTATTATTATTATTATTACTATTTTCAGATTCTTATTATCAATATTAAATATTTGCTGATCAAATTTGATGTATTATGAGAGATTAAGTTAATCAGCATTAAAAGCAGAAAGTTGAGACCTCAGAGAGGAAAAGTGAGACAAGTCAGTGTCCTGCATTATGGAGGACAATTATTAATCAACTGATTAATTGCGTGATGTCTGTATACTCATAAAGCAATTCTGTAGAAAGAGCAGCTGATTTTTGAGTCTCATTCTCAGGTTGTCAAAAAACGCACTTTGTGGGCTATTAATCTTGAGTTGTTAACAGTGAGAAGAATTTAATTTGAAATACATTTTATTTCAAGATGTATTTTTACATGTATGTTTTGTGTTTATCCAGTAGCTGTAAAAACACTCCTTGAATCCTTTGGGTTTTGAGGTGGGGCCTAAGTTTGCTCTGGTTGGCCGGTTCACACCAGCCTGATAACCAGGTTCGCCTGGCAGACTACTAACAACTGGATCGCTGTTACTGAACTTTTGTGACGAGAACTCCACGGTGGTGAACTGGTTGTCATAGCTTACTGCACTCAACATTGTTTAGTTAACACTGTTAGCCTTTACACCACGATGTTTCTCCAGCAAAACAACTTTCAAGGATTCATAAAGCCGATCAAGCACTCTCTGAACGCACATTTCCAAGCTGCAGTGGAGCTGTACCTGAACTGAGAACAAACCTTCAATACACTCAGAAGGACGCTGACAAACTAACAACCGCTCAAGCTGTTTGTAGCTATCAGTTCATTGCACTTCTACCATAAACATGACCTCAACAACTGTTTCCCAAACGAAAAACGTCACCACAGCACAATCGGATCGTTATGAGTGGCCTGCTGGGCAGTGAGGCCGAGGGCCCTGTAACAGCTTTGTAATGATCTCTGCATGGTGTTATCAAGCAGGATGCTGTTGCACTGAGTTGCAAAGAAAATGAATTCCTGCAATTGTTTTCATTTTGTTTTATCACAGAGGTTCAACATTATCTTCAAGCAAAGGCATCGCATGACCATGCTCACTGAGGTCACATGTGAATCTCGTCATGGACATGAGGGCAGAGAACAGAGCTGCATTGTGGCGTCAGGATAGCTTCTGCCCTGGCCCTGAGCATGTCCCTAGCCAGGCCGAGGCCCAAGCTAAACACGACCACTATGTGGTCGCTTCTACCAGCCATAGGTTTGTATCCTCAGACAGAGACCCCCTATTAGGTATGAATACTCGTACAGGGACCTGTAAGTTGGCGGGATCGCACAAGGGCTCAGAGCATACGCTATTACCAATACCTGCAGGTGATCAATGGCCTGCTGGCTGCCATTCATGGAGACCACAGCTATCAGCTCTGATGGACAGCACTCAGGCATTTGCCATTGAAGATAGCTGAAGTCAAGTTAACCTGTAACTTGCAACGATAACACCAGCTTTGCTTGGCAGACCACAAACGAGTGGATTGCTCTTACTGAACTTTTGTCCCGAGAAAGCTCTTTACCACAAGGCTTTCAAAACAACACGTCTCCGCCCAGTTCTGCTGTAGCTGTAGCTCTCAATGCGCTGCACTTCTACCATGAATAAGAACGCCAATGTTAACAACAGGCCCTGCTCAACATAGTTGATACACTCAGAAGGACGTAGACAAACTAACAACCGCTCCAGAGAAACCTTACACAGGCCACCAGAAATTAACATGTCTCCTGTCATTCTGCTGGTGTTTGTAGCTCTGTTTCCTGCATCTCTACCATGAATGAGACAACTGCTTCAAATCCAAAAACTGAGCCACCGTACAGCTACACGCAAGAAACTGATTACAATCCTTTTCAGCTGCCTGCTACGCGAATAGGCAGAGGCTAATGTTAATATTGAATTTCCAAACATGAAGCTGTCCATTTAAAATGTAAAAGTCCCAGCTCAAAACCCACAGGGCTCAAAGGAAGTAGAAGTATTTTAAACAGTTTTTTTTACTGAGAGGGAATATAAACAAGTCTGGTTACAGTGCCTAAATGTACCTATTTGATGTAATTCATAAAATATTTAACATGTGTATACACTGAGAGCACCAACATTAGAACCAGTGACAAGTGAAATAAATAACATGGATCATTGTGTTCCAATGCCATGTTCGGTTGTGAAACCATGAGTCCTAGCATTCATGTGGACGTCTCTTTGACAAACAGCAGTCACCCAAACACAGCTGCAGACCAAGTACACCCCCTCATGGCAGCAGCACTCCTTGATGGCAGTGCCCCCCCAGCAGGACAACGCGCCTGCAATGCTGCAAAAACTGCTCAGGAACGACCCGAGGAACGTGGGAAAGAGCTCAAGGTGTCAACCTGGCCTCCAGATTCCCCAGATCTCAATCCAGCTGAGCTTCCACTGGATGCAGTCTGAGCCAAGAACGATCCATGGGGGCCCCACATGGATGGGAGGTGGTTCTGACGCATCCAACAGATGCTCAACTGGAATGGGATCTGGAGAAAGTGGAGGCCAGATTGACACCTTGGGTTCTTTGCCATGAGGGAGTGCAGTTGGTCTGAACGGTGTTTGGGTGGGTGGTGTTTGTCAAAGAGGCTCCACAGAAATGACAGAACTCAAAGTTTCCCAGCAGAACATTTGATTGTATACAAGATGATCAATGCTCATTTCACTAGTCAGTTGTTTTAATGTTGTGGCTAAACAGTGAAGATAAACATGTTGAATACAATATGAGTATATCATTTATATTATATATAAATGAGATCAAATAAATGCAGGCGTTTAAGACGTACTGTTTATATTTCCTCTCAGTAAATAAAACCTACTACTAAATAAAAAATACTACTTTTACTCGTACATCACTTGTTTTCAAATTTGTTTGCCTTTTTAAAAGACAAACAGAAAAGAAAGAAGAGCGACTAGTGTCCCAACAGTGACACTATTGTGGCTTCTGCCAACCCAAACTGTTGCTATTCAACGACCTGTGAATGAGACTCGACGATCCTCTAGAATCATTTACTGATTTTAGAGTATTATTGAACCGCAACTGACAAATCTCACACTTTCTGCCTTTAATTTTTGCACCTGTTTTAGCACTGACCTTGTTGGACCAGGTGTCTCTCCTCTCCGGGTCTGATCACCATACAGGTCAGAGCTGTTCCACCTGAAGCTGAAGACAAGTCCCACTGTTCACCTGGAGAGAGGAGGAAGAACTTTAATACAACATGACTACAGGCATATGTGTGTCTCTGTGTGTACAATATATATATAATATATATATATAATCTGGAAAAAGAAGATGCAATTAGATTACAGACACATCAAGTAAAAAGAGGATTTCTTACACGAATATAATTTCATACTATACTATACTATACAGAATGTTATAGCAGTCTGTAACCATGTGCATGACATCACTCTAGAAAACTCACATCACTCTGCACTGTAAAATCTATCAATAAATATGTTTCTCAAAGGTAAAGCAAATGTATTAAATCCTGAGAACATTTAGTGCTTTACACACAAGCAATATGATTTTAAAGTCTATCTTTTGACACACATGGAGTCAGCGCAGTGATTTAAATCACATATTAAACCAGAACTGAGACAAACACTGAATACATTCTGTGCAGCTACACTGAGGCTGCATATTGTGTGTCAAACTTCTTTAGCTGCTCAGAATGACCTTCTAGATGCTGAGATATTAATATACTGAGACATTACTAACACAACATGGAGCCTGTTAGCTAACTGTGCTGTACTCAGACATTCAGCTGTAACGATGCTAGCATTAACAAGCTAACAATACACAGCCGATAACAGCTACATGCTAGCACTCTCCAACAGACACACACGTTAGCTAACATGCAAACCGGTCTGTAAAAACACGACGATTAAATGACCCAGTCGTCCTTATAAGCTCATTATACTGTCAGTACCCAGTTAATGTGTCCTGACCCGTTAATAAAGGCAGCTGAGCCGCTGCTAACGTGTTTCCAAACCGTGCAGTGCATCGGCAACAACTTTAATGTCAGCTAGCTAACATAGCATAACACAACCACTCACTGAAACTGACCTGCAAACGTTAGCTAACCAGCTTTCTAAAGAATACATACATTTCAAAAAGGCTTCATGCCGACTTTACCCAGACTCACAACTTGTTTTGAGAGAGTGACCACCGTTTAATTAGCTGTGCATTATTCATGTAATAAACAGGCAGAGATAAAACGACCAAAATCACAATGGAGTTTGGTGCACCGAGCAAAACATATGTCGCGGATTTAACTGGATGTAATTAAAGGATTATGTTCCAGCCGAATTTACCTCAACACTTAACAGTTAAATGAGACCTCTTCAGCTTCTGTTCAGAGTTATTTCAGAAACATCTGAAGCAAACACAAATCTCACCGACATGAGAGGGAGGCTGGCTCCCTTTTAACCGCAGGGAACATGAAGGTTGTTATAATGTGGAGCTCACCTGGGCTGATTACCTGAGATTTGTATGTAATAACTGATCTGTACAGCTCCCACACAGACATGAATGCACCTGAACTGAGCAGGTAACTGGGCACATAAAGCAGAATCATATAGAACAGTTTACTCACCGTGTTCGTGTCCTCAGAGAAGAGTGCAAAGACCAGAGTGACGCTCTGTCAGCCTTTTTATACACATCATTCGTTTTAGAGGGAAATGCAGTAACTTCGCGCGGGAAACCGCCCCTTTCAGCGAGCACCACCTGGATTCGCCAGAAAATCTGTGGGCGGGACTTATTTGACCTAGTTTATGTTGATCAATACAGAGAGACCATCAGCTCAGATGGTACAGCAGGTATCCCAAATAGAGGTTTTGCCTCAGAGTGGTTCAACTCCTGGCTCAGGGTGTTTGACTGGATCCTGTTTGCTGTAATTTCTCAAGCTGTTTTGTCAAAAGAGGCTAAACTTAAAATAAAACAAATATTATTAGAACCAACACAGACAAACAATTGATAATACGATTTTTTATTGATATTTAATTTCTCTGGTCTTTATTTGTTATTATTCCAATAACAGAATGTAATCAAGTTACTTTGATATTGTAATTGGGTGAGTTCAGGTAATTAGGGAACCTCAGCACAAGTGTCATTGATTTTTGACTGTAATATTTCAGCAAATGAAATGAAGATTTTGAATATGGATTTATTCAAAGTTCAGATTTATTTATGTTAGTAAAGTTGTGGCGAGACAATTAACTAATCAATTATACCGTTACCATAAACATGAAAATACACAAAATGCATAGAATTATGTTATGTGTAAAACATACATGGTCTATTGCGTGAACGTACGTGTTTGTTAAGCTTTTATTTTGGTGATTAACTAACTTCCACTTGAGACTTCCGGTATGGATTGGATAAATGGCGGTTTTTATTTTGGTTTTATTTTGGTGATTAACCAACTTCCGATTGGGACTTCCGGTATTATTGCGCCCTTGTCGGCCATCTTGACTGCGGATGGGTAAACGGGGCATATTAATTATGCAAGTAGTCTAGGAAGTACTAAGTTCAGCAGTATTATCAATCTTGGAATACTTATGGAAAGAACGTTTTTTTTCTCTCTCTCATGTGGTCCTTTACTTTGAAATCCGGAAGGATACCTTCGTGATACCTTCAGTTTATTACAGGGAATAATTATTGCAAGAGTCTCGTATGTTTCATCGGTCTGATTGTGAGACTGCAGTCTGACACACAGTCAGTACCACCAACTCTGGGACTGGGGTTGTAACCATAGTAACGGGCACGCATATGCTCTTATTTTCTTCGTTCATCCGATCATTGCGGAAGTGACGATGCATTCAGGTGCGCTCTCGGACAATGGGAGATGGGAGTTGTCAAATCTGGAGGAACTGTGTCAAGTAGGCGCCACCTACTGGAAATTAGGGTCGGTGCACTTTCCTTTGTTATATGTACATAATGTGATAAAATATTAGAAACATTTTCTTAGTTATGACTGATCAGAATATTACATCTAATATGTACAAGTGCCCCACCCCTTTCTGTGACATCACCCTGATGAAGTCATCATTCACAAATAATAATACAACACAAGACAAAATAACAATTTCCCCCGTACATGCTGTTGGTTTTTATCCTGGCACTAACACTTGAGCTGAGGTGTCCAAATTACCTGAATTTTACCCGATTACAATATTAAAGTCATAGTACTGAAAGAATAACAAATAAAGACCAGAGACGTGAAATATCAATTAAAAAAAAAAGTCCCATGACACTTGTTTATCTGTGTTGGTTCTATTATTATTTGTTTCAATCTTATTTTAGCCTCTTTTGACAAGACAAATTGGAAGATTACAGGGAGCAGGATGCAGTAAAGAAGTCTGGACCAGGATGTGAACTCAGGGAGAATGCAAAATCTCAACTCATGATTGATGACACACCTGCTCCACCAACTGAGCCAAACAGCTTGAAGTGATAATGGACTCTCTGGTTCTATCAGCAGTCAACCATGCAAAATAAGTCCCTGTTCTGTATGATTCTGCTTTATGTGTCCAGTTACCTGCTCAGTTCAGGTGTATTCATGTTTGTTTGGGAGCTGTACAGATCAGTTATTACTTATTGATCTCAGGTAATCAGCCCAGGTGATGTTCCTTCATATATCAGCAAGCTCCACATTATGCGTTAGAAGGCCAGTAAGTTCTACATGTGCGCGTAAAGCACTAAATGTTCTCAGGACTTAATACATTTGATTTACTTTTGATTTACCTTTAAAAAAACAAATTTAATAAATCAGATTATAGTAGATTTTACAGTGCAGAGTGATGTGAGACTCCTGAAGTGATGTCATGCACATGGTTACAGACTGCTATGACATTCTTTATTATAAGATTATAATCCTGTAAGAAATCCCCTTTTTGTCAGATGTGTCTGTAATCTGATTACATCTTCTTTTTTTCTGTTACAATCAGAATACACACACACACACACACACACACACACACACGTGCATGCAGTCATCATGTTATATTAAAGTTCTTCCTCTTCTCTCCAGGTGAACAGCGGGACTTGTCTTCAGCTTCAGGTGGAACAGCTCTGACCTGTATGGTGATCAGACCCGGAGAAGAAAGACACCTTGTCCAACAAGGTCAGTGCAATGAAGGTGCAAAAATTAAAGGCAGAAAGTGTGATTATTCAGTTGTTGTTCGTTAATACGCTAGGATAAGTACATAGGTAGTCGAGTCTCATGCACAGGTCGTTGAATACCGACAGTTTGGACTGGCAGAAGCTGCTCGCCGAAAAAGAGGGAGAGAGACTCGTGTCCCAACAGTGACACGAGTCTCTCTCCCTTTTTTTTGTTTGTCTTTTCAAAAAACTAATTAAAAAGGCAAACAAATGTGCAAACAAGCGATGTACAAGCTACGTCAATGATAAAAAAAAATATTTTTTCAGTGGCTTTTAATGTCATGTACACCAGAGTTCAGTTTCAGCAGAGCTTTTGACAACAAATGCGTCTCTGAGTCAGCATTAAGAATATCAAATCATAACAAGAGAGAAAGCACTTCAATAAAAACAATATAAAATGGAATAAAATAGAGAGAGCTATCAATAGGTTGGTATCACGATATGAAAATAAAACAATTAGATAATAGAGTCTTCATTTGGCTGTACTGTCCTTAAGGACAATGCCTCTCAATCTTGTAACATCACCAGGGTGAAAACTATAAAGGTTTTTGTACTTGTGAAATTTAAACCATATCTTTATCTTTAGATTAGAAGGTTCAAGCAGAAACTGAGTGGGCAAACATTTTGGAAAATCATCTCTGTCCTCTTCTCTGCTTGTTGCTGTGGATCCTCTGTGGAGAAGCTCATCAGAAATGGCAGCACTCTGATATAAATTTAGTCTGCCTGGGTTCATGTTCAGGAAGAGCTTCTAGCACCTTCTGAGCCTGCGATTTAGAGAGACCCTTCCATACCAGCAGTGTGGAGAGGAGCTGCTCATCCTCTCTGTAGCTGAGGGGAAAACACATGAAGAGTTAGTAAGATGGAGTCCCTCTAAAAAAAAACATTTGACAATATTTTGACAAACAGCTAATGTAACAGTCCAGCTCTGCCAGCCACCTGTGCCTCATTAACTCAGCCACCTACATCACCATGATTCAATCAATCGTGCAATCTATATAGGCAAGCCTAACCATTTCTCTCCCGTTCGTCTCAAGTTCTTATGACTATCACACCCAGACCCTCTTCTTCTCCATTATCCTCAGCAGCCCAGCCTTTGACATCACCATCCCATGGCAAGAAGACCCTCCAGAACAGGGACCACAGAGGCAATGATGAAGCCACACCGACCAAGACATGCGCCCATCGAGACGCCCACTCTGAGTCTCAAGACATTCCAGCCAGTCCGCAACCTTACACAAACCCCCCTCTTCATCCAACAACCACGACCCCCCCTTCCCGATCCTTTCCAAAAATCTTCTACCAATTTAAATAAACTACCTTAACGTTTAATTTCAGCATTGTCTGAATATGTTCTGGTACCGGCCTCTTCCTTAGAGCAAATACTGTGACCCAGTTTTTATATTGTGGCACAGTTACAGCTCTTATATTTGTACAAAGAGGACCAAAGTAACACTACCAGGAATGCTGCATGGTTGCAACTGTGATCTTCACTGCGTCGATGTTTTCATCCTCCAGCAGCTCTGGGAGCTTCCACTGTTCAACACCAGGGGCCTGATGCAACACATGCAAAATATTATTAACAAGAAATAAGAACTAGCACTCAACAAAACACAACAAAATGTTGGTCTCACCAGTCCTGAGATGGTGTCGTGAAGAAGCTCAGCATCTTCAATGACTTTGTGTACAACGTCAGGACTCCAGCACTTCCTCAGTTTCTTCTGGCTGCTTCGGACGAGATGTTTGAGGTAAGTGTGAGCGATGAGCTTGTAGGCCTCGTCCATCACTCTCTGAGAGACACAAAGACAGACAGTTTGGGTTCTGACGACAACAGCAGCACCATAAATAACAAATACGATAATTGTAATAAAATTGCTTGATTTACATTGTTGAATGTAGCAAATTAAAGTTAAAAAAAGATTTGTGAGGCATGATTTCCCCTGTACCACTAAGGATTTAATGTTAAATATACCTTTTGTACGTCCTGACACCACGACACCTTAGAGAAATGTGTCTGCACATCAGAGATCAAGAAGAATCTCTTGTGCTTGGTCGTAAAGTAATTCTGAAGGCGGCTCTGTGGGACAGAAATGGTGCAAAAACATAACTTTGACATTTGTTTGACTATTTATAGGACATAAATGAACTTTCATACTCAGCTACCTCTGCCATGTCAGCAACAATTTCCATCAGAAGTTTCAAAGTAACATCCTCCATGTTTTCAAGCGTTGTCACAATTTCCTTGATGAGGGAATCTTCAATACCTTCACTTTTAGTCTGGACGTGCTTCCTGAGAGGAAACATCATAAATGTCATTTAAAGGAATCATCATCATTTTTATTTTCTTAGAGTAAGTTAAGCCTTTGAACTGTGTACGTTCTGTAGTGATTTACATGTTCAAACAGCATTTCTATATTGTATTTAAGCAATATTACCCGAAATACTCAAATACTCACTTAATTTCTTTACAAGTTTTCAGAATCTTGAGGAAGTGGATCTGATTTGGCATGGACTTTTTAGCTTTTTCCCCAAGAATCTCAGTCTGCTCAGAGGTGTATCTATAAGTCCAAGATCAGATCTTCATGATCAAATTAAAAAAAAAAAGTTTTTCTAAATGCATAATTTTGTCAAAAGGTTTGCAGGTAAATTATTAATTCCCGAAGTAAAAATAGATTCTCACCTCCCCAGAAACATCTTCAGCTCTTGGAAACAAACTTCTCGGATATCATGAGACAGTTTTGGGTTGATTTTCTGAGCTTCTTCAGGCATGACATTGACTACCTTTAAGGAAATAACAAAAGGAATTGATATTGTACAACAATATAACAGCCAGGTGAATGTATTTAAAAAGGCAAATAAATATGTACAAAGTTATCTGTACACACAGACACCAAATAAACTGAATCCATTCCCTTTGTCCCAAATTTCTGCTTAAGTACCTGAATAATGTCCACGTAAAGTCCAATGCAAGACTCCTCACTGTCATCGTCTTGGTTTGTGTGAATCAGCAGGATTTGATCCAGACATTTTCTGACCTCTGACTGGGGACAAAAATAGATCCAGAAATTGTATATATACTTGGACTGATGCTCTAAACACATGCAATTCTACAGGTATTTTCTTTGATCCCTACTTGAGGAACGTACTTATAAGCATTACATACAAGCACCCAAACATTATTAATTTATTATTTTTACCGGCACATTTTCAAGCAGTAGCTTCTCTGCTTTCGCCACCAATTCTGTCGACAGCAGGAAGTCGCCTTTTGTTATGGGAGCATTTTCTTGAAGGTCGGGATGATCGAGCAGCTGCTGACTGAGACAGAACCAACATCACAACTGATTAGGAAGTATTATATACAAGAGTTACATTAAAATATCAGTTTATTTCAAGCTGTGGAACACTTTAACCCAGTTAGAATCATATACTAGTGAAGCCGGTATTGTCAGTCTCTATCTGTCTGTGGAAAGATTTAGTAAATATGGTCGTACTGCAACTGTGCTGGATTCAATCAGGAAACTTCACAGTTGTGTTGATGAGTTCAAAATGAAAACGGAGTATGAAGATGGGTGAGGTCCAACCTTTGGGTACTAGTGTATGCTAGAAACATGAAGGTGTTGACAGGTGGTGCAGCTGGTATGATCTCATCACAAGATGGTCGCTAGTTATTGAGTTTCAGAGTTGCTGGTGGGCGGAGTCAGGCCAGAAGACATACATATAAGTGCATTTGATTGTGTCATTGGTTGAAGCAAAATGGTGCCGTTAAGTCAGTAACTCCAGTCTCTAGAGAATAGAGAATAAGTGAAGGAAAGGATGTAAAATGCAGAGATAGGTAACATACCTCAGATAAGGATGCAGGACCCAGTTCATCAGCTCAAAGGAATTTTTGCAGGACTGGACTTTCTTGAATAGATCAATGATCTGATCAAGGATCTGACGATGGTAGCAATCAATCAGACATCCAATCAAACCCATTTTCTCCAGCCTGGGACTCAGTCTCATGAGCTCATTGCGCACAGTCTCCTGCACATTGACCAGGTGCTGATGAAGGTTCTGGTCCAGATCTGACGGTGGCTTTGGGAGGTGCTGGGACACTGATGCTTGTATGAGGCGAACATCTCTCTGCTTCTGCTGAGCTGAGTCGGTCTTAGGCCCCTCAGAGGGTTTAACATCAGGGGTCACACCCAGAAGTTCAGCCAGATCCTGCTGTGGGATCTCCTTCACAGTCAGCTGGTCCAACTGGGTGGTGGAGGTGTTCTGATCCGACGGGTTGTTGTACCCATTAGCTGCCTGGTTGTGTCCTATAAAAGAGTCCATTTCAAGTTTTTTGTTTTTAGTACTGGACATATAACTTTAAAATGCAAAGAAATTATGCACACACAGGAATAAGACATCGAGTCAGGATCCACACCAGGTCAGCTCGAGCTGCCTGGGGCTGAAACACACCCTGGCTATCTATCGACGTCCCCGGCTCGTGTCAATGCTGTGCGATGTTCACCATGAAGACTCTCCGCAGACGGCTAGCCCGCCAAGGTAGCTTGTCTGGACATGATCCCTATCTCCCTTCCGACGGAAAGGATGGAGCCACTCGTTGGCAGCGCACCTTCACCCCCAGCTGTCAGCTGAGTTCCAGCCTGCTATCCAAGTCTGACCGTTTTCAGTCAGCTCTGACCGAAAAGGCAACAAGGCGGAGGCGCTCAATGTCCTCTCCCTGCTCACGGCTTATCAGGCTGTTATGAATTACATCGATCAACCACAGCCACATAAATTAGATATAACATTTTTGATCTGAAGAAGAACGACTTAAACCATTTCCCCTCTGGGATTAATAAAGTATTCTGAATCTGAACCTGAATCTTAGGCATGTTGCTACCGGCAGTCCTTCTGATGAAAGTGGCGCATGGCTGCTCTCCTCGATCTCGTCGTCTCATTTACAATGCAGTGAAACCTTGCTGGCATCTATGTGGATGTGTCTTGACACGCACCACACACCCAAACACTGTTGTTGAACAAGTACGCTCCCTACCCACTCATGGGAAAAGCACACCTCAATGGCAGAGCCCCCCATCAGGTCAGTGCGCCCCGGCACACCACAAAAACTGCTCAGGGACGGATCGAGTACCGTGACTGAGCAGACAGAGTTCAGACTTCCAAATTCCTCAGATCCCAATCTGATAAAGCATCTGTGGAGCTGTTTTGGCAGCACAAGGGGGGATCTGCACCATACTAAATAGGTGGTTAGATGTTGTGGCTGATCGGTGAATATACTGCTACCTGTAAATCAGTCTCACACGCTGCTGACTCTTATTTTAGTCATATTTTTAATTTACTTGCTCCTGCTTCCATTTCATATCCAGACAGTGTGCATAATAAAACATTCTTAGCTTTTGTCTTGGACTGTTTTAGCATGCTAACTTTGGCTTTCAAAGTAGAACTCCAGAGGTTTGTTACTGTACACACATATAATAACAACAGTCTAAATAACAAGAGGCAGGTGCATGTTAACTATGCAAAGTGCACTCATAAACAAAACAGGCTCTTACCATCTTGTTTGTTCTTTTTCTTTGTACTTATCCTTTTGAAAACATTCATCTTCGGTTTGTGTGTGACCGTTCCTTCTCTGTGCTGTGTTAGTCTGTGAACCAGCCGGTCTGTGATGCCTTTTATAAAGCTGGATATATGATGATATCTACAACATACTTCCACCTCTGTCACTGAATCCCGCCCACAGAGCGAAGCTGTTGTATCATGTTGTGAAAGCGAAAATCATAACATAATAATCATAACCGTTGCTGTGTTGTTACAGTAGATACAATGTGGACACTTGGGGAGGATTATCATGGCAACACTCTGACAGACCTGCTGTTATTTTGCTCCTCAAAGATCTTTTATGAACTAACTCAACGTAAGTCATCAGAGTCTTCTTCCTCTCTCCTGCACAGTCAAGCATGCGAAAATTCAACAATAACTACTACAACTAATAATAATAATAATCAAAAGTAAATAGTTAACCCTGGATCACAGTTTGAATTGGAGTTTAAAGTTTTGGTGCAACAGAATTAAAGATATTTCAGGTTTAGAGTAAAAAAACTAATCGTTTTTGTTCCGAGGTTCGATGCAGCAGAATTTAAACTTAAACCATGATTTAACCAGGATTAGCAGTTTATCCCTGTTGGTGCATTCTCTTGTTTCAGTAAATGAGCTGGCGCTTCATGTGAGAGGACATACCCACTGGTCCTCAGTGTCCTCAGTGAGATCACACCTGTTTACTTTAATTACCTGGACCGACCTCAGTGTGGACGGATGTGTCTTGAAGTTAAACTGGCTGCTGCAGTTCGGACAGAGGAAACCTGCCTGAGTCGTGTCGAGGCTCTGCCGAGGTAAAGTACTCTTTTAAAATACCCCTAATTCTATTTGTTCACCTGTGAGTTTGTGTAAACTTTTATGTTTCTCAGGCTGATAATGATTACAGCAATAATTCCATTCCAGAAAACAAAAGGCACTGAGAGAGTGAAGGCTCTCAGGGATATTCCCCCCAGCCAAGAGGAATGTCCAGTATCCAACTTAACTACCATATTCAGGAGAGCAGGACATTCGCCAAAATCCCAACAAACCGACACATTCAAGTTCAAGTATTTGTTTGATGCAGGAAGAGTCAGAACAGCAGTGGGTGGAGCCAAAATGCCTCCAAACCCAGCTGAGGCATTTAAAAGAGGTTTTATGTGGTTGCAGGGCTGTTTTCTTGTCTCAGTGGCTTTTTAATGTCATGTAATGTTCAGTTTCAACAGAGCTTTTGACAACAAATGCATCTCTGAGTCAGTATAAAATCATAACGAGAGAGAAATCACTGCAATAAAAAACTATATCAAATAGAATAAAACAGAGAGAAAGCTATCAATATGTCGGTATCACAATATAAAAATAAAACAGATAATAGATAATAGATCAGCATCCTTGCTTTGTGAAAGAAAAGGCACATTTTTTACGAACATTTTGGAAAATCAGCTCCTTCCTCTTCTCTGCTTGTTGCTGTTGATCCTCTGTGCAGAAGCTCATCATAAACAGCAGCACTCTGATAAAAAGTAAGTCTGCCTGGGTTTATGTTCAGGAAGAGCTTCTAGCACCTGCTGAGTCTGTGATTTAGAGAGACCCTTCCATAGCAGCAGTGTGGAAAGGAGCTGCTCATCCTCTCTGTAGCTTAGGGGAAAACACATGAAGAGTTAGTAAGACGCAGTCCCTCCAATGGCCACTAGATGCTTGTTTTAAGAAAATACAATATTAAAAAAAAACTGAGAGCCACAACTTCTGGATATATTGATGTTATAAAATGTCTTCAAAAGCACTTCACGAGGGTTTACTAGGGTTGGTAATGTGACAGTCCGTCTCTACATGGAGTTATTATAACTAAGGTTCAGGATCTGGTACATGCCACCCAGGCCCAGCCAATCAGAACACCTACGTCTCATCAATCCAACCACATGTGCCTATGTCACCCGTATTCAATCACCCGTGCAATCTATACAGGCAAGCCTAAACATTTCTCTCCCGTTCATCTCAAGTTCTTATAACCCTCACGGCAGCCCAGCCACACCGACCACGACATGCGCCCATCGAGACGCCCACTCTGAGTCTCCCTTGTTCCTAGACAGTCCAGCCAGTCCGTAACCCGACTCAAACCCCCTCTTCATCCACCAACCTCAAACACCCTTCCCTATCCTCTCCAAAATATTCTACCAATTTAAATAAACTGCCTTAATGTTTAACTGTGGCATGGTCTGAATAGACTCTGGTACCTGCCGTTTCCTCACAGCAAATAATTTGACACAATTTTTATATTTTGGCACAGTTACAGCTCTTATATTTGTAGAAAGAGGGCCAAAGCAACACTACCAGGAATGCTGCATGGTAGCAACTGTGATCTTCACTGCGTCGATGTTTTCATCCTCCAGCAGCTCTGGGAGCTTCCACTGTTCAACACCAGGGGCCTGATGCAACGAAGGCGAAATGTTATTAACAAGAAATAAGAACAAACACTCATAATTCCAAAATGTTGGTCTCACCAGTCCTGAGATGGTGTCGTGAAGAAGCTCAGCGTCCTCAATGACTTTTTGTACAACATCAGGACTCCAGCACTTCCTCAGTTTCTTCTGGCTGCTTCGGACGAGATGTTTGAGGTAAGTGTGAGCGATGAGCTTGTAGGCCTCGTCCATCACTCTCTGAGAGACACAAAGACAGTTTGGGTTCTGACGACAACAGCAGCACCATAAATCACAAATAAGATAATTGAATAACTGTAGATTTAATGTTTAATATACCTTTTGTACGTCTGGACACCACGACACCTTAGAGAAATGTGTCTGCACATCAGAGATCAAGAGGAATCTCTCGTACTTGGTCGTAAAGTAATTCTGAAGGCGGCTCTGTGGGACAGAAATGGTGCAAAAACATAACTTTGACATTTGTTCGACTATTTATAGGACAAAAATGAACTTTCATACTCCTCAGCTACCTCTGCCATGTCAGCAACAATTTCCATCAGAAGTTTCAAAGTAACATCCTCCATGTTTTCAAGCGCTGCCACAATTTCCTTGATAAGTGAATCTTCAATACCTTCACTTTTAGTCTGGACGTGCTTCCTGAGAGGAAACATCATAAATGTCATTTAAAAGAATCATCGTCATCATTTTTATTTTCTTACCGTTAAGCCTTTGAACTTAGTATGTTCTGTAGTGATTCATGTGTTCAAACTGCATTTCTATATTGTATTGGCTGTTTTAATTGTAAGAATCGATGCTCTTCATCCAGGGGATTTGTTCTCCTGTGATCCTAGGGGCTGTGTTTTTGGGGGCAATAGCACCTGGTAGGTTCTTTCAGGGCAAACTTCAGTTCAAAGACGCCATATGAATTTGCCACAAAAAGCAAGGAGCACTTTGCTTGGAATAGGAAAACCGGGTTAATCTCCTAAAGGCAGACCTGGAAATCTGGAAGTCTGGAAATGTGGAAGATGAGCTGAAAAGCTTTTCTGGTGAGAGACAGAAATACTCACTTAATTTCTTTGCAAGTTTTCAAAGTCTTGAAGAAGTGGATCTTGTTTGGTACGGCCTTTTTCGCTTTTTCTCTGAGAAACTCAGTTTGCTCAGCTGTGTACCTACAAATCAAAGATCAAATCTTCCTGATCAAAGCTCGACATTACATTTTTTTTCGAAATGCATAATTTTGTTCAAAGATTTGCAGGTAAATTATCAATTCCTGAAGTAAAAAATAGATTCTCACCTCCCCAGAAACTTCTTCAGCTCTTTGAAGCAAACTTCTCGGATATCGTGAGACAGTTTTGAGTTGATTTTCTGAGCTTCCTCAGGCATGACGTTGACTAACTTTAAGGGAATAACAAAAGGAATTGATATTGCAAACAAATAAACAGCCAGATGTACACAAATTAAGCCGAATCCTTTCCCATGGTCCCAAACATTTGCTTTATTAGGTACCTGAATAATGTCCATGTGAAGTCCAATGCAAGATTCCTCACTGTCACAAACGTCTTGGTTTCTGTGAATCAGCAGGATTTCATCCAGACATTTTCTGACCTCTGTCTGGAGACAAAAATAGATACAGAAAAAATATATATATATATATAAATATATGTAAAAGCCCCCCCAAACATTATTAATTTACAATTTTTACCTGCACATTTTCAAGCAGTAGGTTCTCTGCTTTTGCCACCAATTCTGTCGACAGCAGGAAGTCGCCTTTTGTTATGGGAGCATTTTCCTGAAGGTCGGGATGATCGAGCAATTTCTGACTGAGAGAGAACCAACATCACAACTGAGCTTCTGTATTCACTTCTGTATTCCCCAAAATACCAGATACCCAATTAAAATAGAGAATACGTAAAGGAAGATATACAGTCGGATGTAAAATGCAGAGATAGCTAACATACCTTAGATAAGGATGCAGGACCCAGTTCATCAGCTCAAAGGATTTCTTGCAGGACTGGACTTTCTTGAATAGATCACTGATGTGATCAAGGATCTGACGATGGTAGCAATCAATCAGACATCTAATCAAACCCATTTTCTCCAGCCTGGGACTCAGCCTCATGAGCTCATTGCGCACAGTCTCCTGCACGTTGATCAGGTGCTGCTGGAGGTTCTGGTCCAGATCTGACGGTGGTTTTGGGAAGTGCTGGGACACTGATTCCTGTATGAGGCGAACATTTCTCTGCTTCTGCTGAGATAAATCAGACTCAGATTCCACTGAGCAACATGGTCCATCCTCAGAGGGGTTGACATCAGCGGTCACACCCAGAAGTTCAGGCAGATTCTGCAGTGGGACCCCCTCCACCTGCTGGGTGGTGGAGGTGTTAGCTGCCTGCTTGTGTCCTGTAAAAGAATCCATTTCAAGCTTTTAGTTTTTAGATGAAATGATTTTGCTTGGCACTGGCTGACTATGATAAGTACCTACAGAATTTAAGATGCCAGCTGCCGTGTTTCAGTCACTGTAGACATCCTGAGGTCTCGTTAACAACATTGGGTTTTGTGACCACAAACATGGCTGTAGGTGGCCGGTCTACTTTCAGAGTAACCACGACCACAAATATAATCATAAATTGAATATCGTTACACTTTTAAACTGAAGAATGTCACAGAACGACTTAGGTATGTCGCTGCCGTTTTCAATCAGACTGCATCACAGCTTTAGCCAAAGGGAGGCGTGGTGTCTCTGATGGAAATAATGGATCTGTGGAATGTGACAGAGCGAGTCTATGGAGGCCTCACCCTCCAACATACAGGTCCAAGGATCCAGTACCAACGTCCTGGTGCCAGACACCACAGGACATCCCCGGAGGTCTTATGATCACACCTCGACAGGTCAGAGCTGTCGACCTATAAGTCAGTATCACAAGCTGCCGGCTGTAGACTCTTATTTCAGTCATATTTTTAATTTGCTTGCTCCTGCTTTCAATACATATTCATATACAGACAGTATGCATAATAAAACAGTCTTAGCTTTTGTGTTTTGACTGTTTTAGCATGCAGAGCTCAGTGTTTTGATGAGGCATCTTTCAGAAAAGAGCTCCAGACTTTTGTTACTGTACACAGATATAATAACAATAGTCTAAATAACAAGAGGCGGGTGCATGTAAACTATGTAAAGTGCACAACAAAACACGCTCTCACCATCTTGCTGGTTGTTATTCTTCCTGGTTCTTTTTGAGAATCTTTTCATTCTTTGTTTGTGTTTGCACCTTCCCTCTCTGTGCTGTCAGTCTGTGAACCAGTCGATCTGTGATGCCTGTTATAAAGGTGGATTTGTGATAATAATAGCAACGTACTTCCGTTTCATCTCTGTCATTGAATCACGCCCACAGAGTGAAGTTGTTATATCATGTTAAACTACCTCGACTGCAAGTTTTAAGTTAACCCCGGATCACAGTTTGAAATGGAGTTTAAAGTTTTGGTGCAACAGAATTAAAAATATTCTCGGTTTAGAGGCAAAAAGCTAGAGATAAGTTCAGATTGAATTGTTTTTGTTCAAAGGTTTGATGCAGCAGAATTTAAACTTGAACCATGATTTAACCAGGATTAACAGTTTATCCCTGTGGGTGCGTTCTCTTGTTTCAGTGAATGAGCTGGAGCTTCATGTGAGAGGACACACCCACTGGTCCTCAGTGAGATCACACCTGTTTACTTTAATTACCTGGACGGACCTCAGTGTGGACGGATGTGTTTTAGAGGAAACCTGCCTGAGGCGTTTTTCCCATCATGAAAAAACAAGTGAAATTTGCAGAAAGTCAGACGATCCACAGGCTCCATCAGGACGAGGCTCTGCTGAGGTAAAGTACTCTTTTAAAATGACCTCTAACTATATTTTTTCTCCTGTGAGTTTGTGTAAACTTTTATGTTTCTCCTTCTGCTGCAGAAGCAGCCGGAAGTCCAAACATGGTGAGTTTAAGACAGTTTTCATTGAAAATATATATGTCAGCTGCAAACAGAAATAAGAGGGAACATGAATAACGTCTCAGCTTTTTATTCAGAATATTAAATCCACTGTATTCCGTCTATTTCTCTGTCTCTCCTCGGTTCAGATTTCAGACGTGCATGCATTATCTCCTCGTTAAATAAACAAAACATGTCTAGTATCATGTCTGCTTTGAAACGTGAGTACCAGGTTTTGTATCGGGGACGCAGCAGAGTGAGGATATCAGTGGAAAAGAATCGGACACCTGAACCCGACCCGGGTCACGCCTGGCGAGTTACAGGAAGAAAGCTCCCTCGTGCTGTTTTCTAATTAGCAGCTCTTTGGTTTGACTCTTTGACTAACCACAGACACGTCTTCAGTTGTCGCTCACGTGTGCCAGATTACAGCAAATATTACAGGTCACATTTCACTTCTTAACGTCACGTTTGCCCACACTATGGTTTGGTTTGCCAAAAATGTTAACATTGAAATTAATTTAGACAATGTCTATAACTAATTTGGAAAAACAGAAAAAAATAACAAATAATTTCTAGCAGTGAAGGACATCTACTCAATTCAACACAAAAATCATTAATCCTGCTGATAGCTTTAACAATCTGGATGATGCTGTATTATAAACAGGTTGTTTTATTCTTACCTTTTCCTCTGAAAAGTCTTCTTATAAAGCGTTCAAACATTGCCCGTGATTGTATCAAGTCTCCGAGTAAGTAAAATGTTTAATGCAGCAGGTTTAATGCAACACTAGCTGCATAACACTGACAGTTCCGCTGCTGAGGTCGTTTCAGGGCTGCAGTGAATGTAACTGGGATGTTGGTTAAGTGACGCTACAAAGACGTGAAGTGAAACTTTAAATAATTTTGAAAGTAAATCCCACTATTACATTCTGCTGACACCAACATTTTTTCCTATGCATGTTTCCTTTTTTCAAAATGTTCTCAAGTTTCAAAATCAGATTATTTTTTAAAATAGACATAAAAACAGGTTGAGGAAAAAACCCGTAGTGTCATATCACTGTAAAATCTTTCACTGTAAATTTACAGTAAATTACTGGCTACTCGTTGCATTACTTTCACAGTAATTTTACAGTAATTTATTGTGAATATTTCACAGTAATGTAATGTAACTTCACAGTTGCCATGCCCATGGAACTACTGTGATATAGCAGTATGTAGCTGTGGAATTACTGTATCTTGCTGTATGTAAATTACAGTAATTGCCTGTATTTTTACATTTTTACTGTAAAAGTAATGCAACCAGTAGCCAGTAATTTACTGTAAATTTACAATTTAAATAATACTGTAACATATTGCAAATTAACATACCTTTGAGCTCTTCTATCGGTATGTGTCGGGTCGTAACATTATTCACCATGGATGGATGTAGAGAACTGTATCCTATCCACCCGTATCCACCTGTCGTCTCTTCTTGGTCCCACAATGCAGCGCAGTTCAAGCGCGATTCAAATTTTACAGTAATTTATTGTGTTATCACAGAGTTTGACTACAGTATTTCACTGTGAAATATTACAGTAAAGTCCTGGTATCAGTTTTTTTCACAGTAATTTACTTGATTTCACAGATAATTCTAAATTACAATATTATATTGTGATTATTACAGTTAAAGCCTGTAAAGTGATAATACAGTAAATTATTGTGAAATATTACAGTAAAATATTGTTATATTCTGGTAACATTTTACAGTGTACGCTGTACGTAAAGGTCACTGTATGCTTGAAACAAGCTTCTTCTTGGATTTTCTAGTAATTCTTGAACTTCTCCCAAACAGACAATTAAACAATTACACCCACTCTCTTGGACAAAGAATAAGGACTATCCAAATGAATTCACTCATTGATCTGACTGGTTCCGGCACGTCTATATTGGCACAGATGCCTGATTAGATTAGATCGACACCTGGAGCTCTCTGGGATGTTCCTCATTCTCAGAGTTTACGAGTAGAACAACAATTGATCCATATTGATCATTGTAGGACATTTAGCAGACGATTTTGTCCAAAGCAACATACAGTTATTCCATAAATTCATACATTGATGGTGGTGGTTACCATGCAAGGTGCCAACCAGCACATCAGGAGCAGTTCGGGGTTCAGTATCTTGCCCAAAGACACTTTGACATGCGGACCACAGCCGCCTGAAGCATACTGACCATCAGTTCTTGATATTCAGCCTCTCAGCACTGTCAACTGGCAACTGAGGCACAAATCAGCCAATGTCTGTCTGTCTAACAGTATTAAAAGACGCCAACATGAACTCCAACAATGGTTTGAAAACCAGCAGACCAGCAGCTGTAAGATCTGAACCAGAACTCCAACACGTGACGACCGTAACAATCCCCAAAACCATGACGGGAGCCCCATTCCTGAAGGTAAAACCTCTGATCACTGTGCTTTTCTTTCTAATGAAACGTTGCTAGAGCTCGATGAATCAGAATGAGAGAAGCAGCTGTGTCAGTGTGTGAGAGTAAAGTGAAACCTGACCTCCGTCTGTCCTGCAGCACTCAGCTCTGACGCCGGCTCAGAAGGAGTTTCTGTACACCATCGCAGCTTCTTCTAGCACCACACATGTCCGAAACCTCATCACACAGCACTACATGAACGTGCTGCACAGGTGTGTCCGCACAGGTGAGGAAAACAGTTGTCCCTAAAAGTGTTTTCACTTGTGTGCGTCTGTTGTTGTTTGTTTGTTGGTTTGTCAGGAGGATTACACCAAAACTTCAGAACAGATTTCCACAAGTTAACTTTTGGTGCAGATCCAGATAAAGGGACAATCCGGGAATGTTGTCTCACGTCCTGTAACATTTAAGGAAAGCGTGCTAAGTTTTAACATGTATTTGGTTTTGGTTCTGTTTGGAGGCCACAACCCTGAAGGAGACGACACTCTCGGGACTTCTTTACTGGAGACTAACGAGGGGGAGAAACATCGATCTGAGGTTTCTTCTCAGGGGAAGCACAAGGAGAAGATAAACACCAGTGCAAAGAATCCTGGGAAATCCTTTCTTCCCAAAATCCCCAACAGACAAACCAGGTGGGACTCAGAGTTTAACAGATATTTATTAACAAAAACAGGATTTAAAAACATATTTTCAAGTCGAAGTCCTGCTGCAGAAAGAAGCTGAACATTATTAGATTTTGTTTACTGACATCTCACCTTGGAAAGAAAGATGACAAAACTTTAATGATCCACTTTGCAGGATTTCCAACAAATCAGCAACAAAACAAAGATCGATGATGAAACCTACAACAACATCACCAGCAGTGAGAAGGAAAAGTCCAAGAAGTAAGCACTTATTAGATCTAGAATAAGTATGTTATGGTAGCAATCATGTCATGTTGAGTTTAATATTTGTGTTTCTGTTTCCAGGAGTGAGGACTGGACTGTTGGAGGAGGAGGAAGGACTGACCGACTCTCTGAGTGACTGCCTGAGCTCGCTCTCTGTGGGAGAGTGGGATGACGACGTCCTCTCAGATTTATGACATTTCACACTCTCATTTTTATGAAGCCTGAGAACAACATCGAAGAGGTTTTCCTTCCCCTCTCTCTTCACCTTCATAGCTGCAGGTCAGACTTACAAACCTGTCATCATCTGTGAAATTTGGGATCTAAATAAAGAAGACTTCTCTGTTTACACTTCACCATGTGTTGTGAGCTTTAGTGCCCTCCAGTGGCAGCAAGAGGAGAGTTTTTGTTCATTTCATTTCAAAGAAATCACGTGTTCAGTTCTTGTATCTGAGGAAAAGCATGAGCTCATCTCCTGAAAGGTTCCTTCAGTCATTGACATGAAATATTTCAAACACTTCTCTACAATGCCAGTAATGCAATTGTTGACTAATACTAATAAATGTATAATATAAAGTTCTTTAAAATTGTTTTGTATTTATTCCTGGTCATTTCTCATATACTGTATTTAGTCACATTCAGGACGATGGCCATCAACAAACTTTCTTACACACTTTCTGACAAAACAACCACACATCCCACATTTTTTACATTTATTTGGCTGCTAAAACATATTTTATTTACCTATATGAAGGTCTAAATTTTGTTTTAAAGACTTCTCTACAATGCCAGAAAAAAAAATAGACAAATATAAGCTTATTGACTTAAATAATGCAGAACAGCCCTGTAGAAAGGATCAGGGGGCTCGACTGTTGTTCATTCTGTAATTTTGTTTTCCAGAGTTTCCAGCTTTTGTTCGTTTTAAAAGTGCTATAAAAATAAAGTTTACATCATTAACTGTCCTGAGATTAGGGCTGAAACTGTGATTAGTTTCTCAATCAAGATTGGTCTATAAAATGGTGATAAAGGTTGATCAGTGTTTCCATAACTAACCTCGAGACGACGTCCTAAATTGTCTCGTTTTGTCCACAACCCAGATATTCAGTTTACTGTCAGAGGAGGAAAGAAACCAGAAAATGTTCACATTTAAGAAGCTGGAATTAGAGAATTTAGACCTTTTTTTCTTAGAAAAATGACTCAAGCTGAGTAATTGATTACCAAAATAGTTGTAAACACTAAATCGTTGCAGCTCTACTTCAAATTCGCTAACGCTGATGCTGAGCTGGGAGAAAAATCAGCGGTTTGCTTCTTCAAATAATCCTGTTTTCGTTGCTATTTAAGACAAAACAACTGCTGGAGTGAAATTAGATCTTTATTGTGGGGAAGAAATGAATGAAAAAAGGCCGACTACATGAAGCTACAGGCCTGTTGGTTACATGTTCAGAACATGACGAGGGCAAAAATAACAAAAACCAAAAAAAAAAAAGAAGGAAAATGGCACCAAATATTTCTTCTGATAACAAATACATGTGACATTATTGCATTCTCTACAGAAACCCAATGACAGCTTGGACACAAGCAAATGCTGATGACATATAAACAATATAATACATAGGTCTTTTTAGAGTTAAGTTACCGAACAGTTTGTTACAGCATCAACATTGTGGTGACTGCAGGGGAGAAGCTGCTGCTGCCCCCTGGTGGAAAGGAATGAAATGAGACACTGAGCCGCGTTAACTGTTCTTCCTCCTCTTCCTCCTCTAAGATTTCTTGTACTCGATTCTCTCCACCTTGACGTCGTCGCCGATCAGCTGGTAAACGTACGTCACCACCGTAGACGCCTGGATGTCCATTAATACAAAAGAGGGGATGATGTTGCTGTGAGGAGAGAAGACAGATGTGGTTTAGGTCGAGGGTTTTACTTCCTGTGCGTGATGACAGTCAGTCTTGTTCTACTGTTACACCTGGAGATCATCGCCTGCTGTGAACATCTCAATGCAAAGAAATCTACATTACAGAAATATCTCTTTACAGTAAATCAATTCATGTGCTGCTGAATTTGTGGAATGATGTTTTTAATGCCGTCAGCAGCATCAATGAAATATCAGTTACATCCGCCGTGCTGATGTAACAGAAGAAGGTTTCCGACTCAGCACATGAATCAAAAGTACCGGCATGGATGGAGAGAGAAAATGGGTTTTTGTCGCACTTTGCAGGAGGCAGTTATTTTAAACAAGAGCTGCAGCAAACTATTATTTTCATAGTTGATTAATCTGTTGAATATTTTCTCAATTAATTGCGAAAATGGTGAAAATGTTGAACCTCAAATGTCTAGTAAACACAGGAAACATTGAAGAGGCTGGAATCAGTGTTGAACAGCAATCTGACATCACAGCTCAGTTTGGATCACAGATCACGTTGATGAATTCTTAACTTAAAGGCCAGTCTGGGTTTCCTCAGTACCTTTCCAGTGCGGTGTAGGCTCCTGTGGCTGAGCCGGGGTTGATGTAGAACTTGTTCTCGTTCTCGAACGCCTCGAACTTGTGCGTGTGTCCGGAGATGAGGATGTCGACATCCAGCTGTCTCTGGAGCAGCGCCAGGCTGGCCATGTCGCCCCAGGGGATCACCTGGTGGCCGTGGATGAGGCCGATCTTAAACTGGCCCACTGTGACCACCTTCTGCTCCGGGTAGTTCAGGTTCTGATGGGGAACGTAAGAAAAGTGTTGTGTTGCACTGTTGTTAAATGACGCACATCAAGCTGTGATAATCACATCAAAAGGATGTCCGTTCTTGTGGCTGTTTCTAAAAATTGTGAACCGAGCAGGTAAAACTCAATTTGCAAGAAGGGAGCAATTACAGCTTCACTACACTGCAATTAGTCTTCAGTAGCAGCCAGACAGTCATTTCCTTCTTCCTTGCAATTAAATATTCAGCCACATAAATTATGTGCTTAATTCAAAGCCTCTTATTAGAAATCCTGTGGACTTTGACGAACAATGTCTCGCCCCAACACGCTCCTAAATAAGTACTGAACAAGAAGCTAAAAGCTCAGTTTTGCAGCCACACTGACAGCTCAGTCGATGTCACTGAATTAATGAATCCTTTACTCTAATTAAAATGTCTAAATGTGTTTAGCAAGGCTCTAGATTCTTTCATTGAACACACGCCGACCTCGTCGAAGTCTCCTCGGACTATGTGGACGTCTCCGGCGAGAGTCTTCAGGTAGTCATAGCTCTCCTTGGTGCAGAGGTTGCCCGTGCAGAGGATGTGCTGGATCTTCCCCGGAACCAACAGCTTCTTGAACTTGGCTGGCAGAGTGTTGCACCGGTGGGGGATGTGCAGGTCACCTAACACCAGGACCAACTGATGGCATCGCACATACACACAGACAGAGACAAGTTAGACCGACTTCAGCGAGCCTGGAGAGAGTTAGACTGTGTGATGTAGCTTCTGAACACTGAAAAGGGAAGCGGGCCGAAGATAGAACCCTGCAGGAGTCCACCAGAACTACTGTTCTCCTCAGTTAATCATTACAGGTGTCACGATTTCAATTCTAAATGGAAAGATAGTTATCCTTTGTGCAGGAAGACAATCGTCTGACTGGCATGAGAGGAAATACAAACAGCATCTCAGCTGTCGGGTTTATTTTCTTTTTTAGATATCCTTCATTGATCTGTTTGAGAAAGATGGTTTACTCTGGAAACTGAACTTTGCATTCAGCTCTGCACGACATTAGAAAAAAACAATATGAATAAAAACAGAATTTCCCTCCAGATAACTTGATTAGCTCTTTTTGAAAGAAATTGATCATCCAATCAAATTAAGACTTGACAGTCTAACAATGGAATAGTTGCATTCCTGAAAAAAGTTGATCTGGATTGAATCATGGAGTTGGAGAATCGTGACACCGTTACATGTTAATGTTAAATTGTCTTGTATCTTATTTAAAACCAGCGAAACACTGTCAAGTTTTATGTTATTGCACCCGAACAACAACCTCCTTCACATTAATCCAGTACAGTGAATAAACAGGCTTCGTTCATAAAGCTCCAACTTGTAAATAAGCAATGTTTGTGAGTAACAAGCTGAGTTTATTAAGTGTCTGAATTCAAACTGAGTAAATGTTCCTTCTTATATAATCCAAACAGCTCACGGTGGAAAAATATTAATTGGATCAGCTCAGACGATTTCAGACACTCAATAAACTGATTTAGGACATAAGAGCAAGATAAATATGTTTTCACACAACACAATAAGTCGATAACAATCAAACACCTACAAAGATGAAGGTTCATATAAAACATGAAACCCAGAAGTATCTTTTTAAACTTCTCCAGACAGCAGAGATGCTGTTTCGTAGCTTTATGTTAAGACCAACATTTCAAGGTTCTTTCCTGCAGCTTGGATCAGTTCAGCTAATAAAACACAAACTGTGACTGATAAATAAAAAGTTAAATGTGTGAAGTTAAAGGAATATTTTTGCCACTTCATACACATGCACTGTAAAAACATTAGTCTGTTTTTAATTAGTTTAGAGTGACTCAATGTCCTCCCTAAGAGCTCCAATCCTTGGAAAACTTGGTGAGAATCTGATTTCCTCACCAAAGAATTGCTAAACTTTTGGCCAACCGGGACAGCTCATCATGTCTTAAGTGAAAAGCCTCCTTTCACAATGCTTTCCTATTTAGACATAGGTGAGTCACTAGTACAGATTCCCAAAAAAGGGATTACTTTACATTTTGAAACACCCTAGAAATGTGATCTTAAGACCTCCCTGAGTCATTGTAGATTTATAAACTTGTCTAGACTAGACCTAGACTATTTTGGGGAGATAGGTCAAAAACAATCTTCTGTTTTAGGACAACAGCAGAGAGCATCGTAGCCTGTCGGGCACCAGATGACTGAATTAGCTGCAGCGAGTTGCTCTGAAACGCAGAAACAGCAGACCTCCACGCAGCTGCGCAATCCCAATCCCATGTTAGTGTGGCAGGCAGAAGAGCGAGCAGAAAACAGGGATCCGACACAGAGCGAGGGCACTTACCCGGTGACCAGCCTGGTAGATTGGAGAGGAGCAGAGTGGGTGAGATAGGGAGAAAGGTGTGCATGGAGAGAACGGCACGAGGCATGATCAAAGAAAACAAAAAGACAAGAAAGAGGTGGGACAAGAAGGGAAAACTGAAATTAGAAATTAAAAAGTGAATGGATTAAGTAGACAGATATTAATAATTCAAAAACAAAAAGAAAAGTTAAATGACAATGGGGGTTAAATCGGTTGTTATTGACTGATGGTTAATGATAACAATGAAGCAAATACAGAATTTGTGTGAGCAAAATCATGTGGTGAAGCAAATTAAAGTGCTGACTGGAGTTTAGATATAATCAATAAAATACAAAGAGTTAAAGTACAACTAAACCTGCTGTTTTTAAACATATCTTGCTCAAAACTCCTGCACTAAATATGCAAATTTTGAAAAAGAAAGACAGAGAGGGTGAGTGAATACATTAGTGAATAACAGTGTAGTTGTAGACCTGATGTAGAGTTTAGTCTAATGTGTTGGCTAACCTCAGATAGCATTTAAAGTTACAGTTGGGGTTAATAACTAGGTGATAAACAGCATTAACGCTACACAGGAAGGGTGTCACAGATAAAGTAGCTGTTAGCCTGTTAGCCCAGCTAGCTAGCTGGTTAGCAGTTTACAAAAGTACAAAAAAATGTAGTGATATCAATTAAACAGACAACAAGAATGGCGGGTGAACAAACATGAGAAACCAAAAGACCACCTTGCAAATGAAAAGAGTGACTTAAAGGGTTCATGCAGCTTGTTGAGTTGAATTTTAGGGGACTAAACTGTTCAGCTGTCATGTGATCGTTGCTCCATCTCGGAATGAAGCTTCACTACAAACCCTGAAATTGAGACCGTGGCGACGCGCTGAAACCAAGATGTTGCTCCCCTTACGTCGACAACTAGTCAAAGACAACATCATGCAAGCACAGTGTTCGACACTTGGCCTGTAAATTTGTTAAATTATGCTCTTTTCGCCATTTCATACTCACCATCTTCTATTTTGCTGTTGCTGCTAGTCAAGTTGAGGAAGCGCCTACGCACGCACGGCGTCACGACGTCAGCCAATGAGAAGAGAGAATGTCAGCGTAAGCGTCGAGCTCGATATAATACTTCCGTTTGTCCTTTCAAAATAAGAAAGCGAAACTTAACACATCTATGAAAAATGGTGGAAAACTCAATTAACAGCCACGATCTGTTCTGGAAGATAAGTCACATGTCAAAGAACCGTATAAAGGAGCTACATACAACTCACAATTCTACTATCTTAAAGGGGTTATGTAATGTACAAACAAGTACGACTGAAGCAGACGTTTAATTCCAAATCATGCCTCAGCCGGAAGTTGCTAGCTTAGCCGCGTATGTTAGCTTGACGTTCGTCACTAAAAGCGACGTGAGTAGCAGTATTTCGCAGAACATTCGAGAGGTAAGGTGTGAAATATTTTTCATCACATTTCCCTCGACTCATCCTGACGTGGCTTTCACATCCACGGTCGTAATTCCACATAGAAAATTCAGCTAGCTACCCAGCGGCAAGAATACGATCTAATCATATGATCTTCGCCCCAACCGCGTCGACAGCGCTTTGGCTAGTAACCCCGTTAGCTGCGGGACGTCAGTTGGCTTCGCTGTAGCATCTGGGCTCCGACTATTTCCTGGACTACTAGCGTGATGAGTGACTATTTATATGACGGAGATGACTGACGGCGAGCCTGTGTTTAGATGTAGAATTGGCACGGATCGATTTGTGGATGACAACACTTTCATGAACGTACGTTTAAGATATTTTTCACAATTGTAGGAATTTGGTGATGAAACACGTGTAATGTTAACTTTAGCTTCAGTTAGCTGGCGACCGTTACCTGCTCACTTGGTTACATAACGTTAATTACTTGTCATAACGCGTTGTTGGGGGGTCGTGGGTTTGTTTGTTAGCTGTTAGAGCCTTTTAGATCATACGTGACAGGATTGCCACCCACCCAGTGAGCGGTAACCGCTGTCACACCTGATGATGCTAACGTTAGCGTTTTAGTCCGCAGTCTGTATGAATAACAATACCCTCCCTCTCCCAAAAGGTCCCCAAACCCCGAGGACGTTCCAGATAAGCCACCTTTCTGTCTCTGAACCTGACACCTGCACTGTTTGGACGCTTTAGGGTGTTTAACTGTGCATCTTTGAGAGGATAAAATCATTAAGGACCCTGCTGCAATCGATACAACACCAGCACCAGCTATCGACCACCGTTCACTGCGGCTCTTGGACGATCAGCGTTGTGTTTATGTCTTTGTTTTGCGAAAACGGTAAGATTTGGGAACGATTTCTGATCTATTTGAACTGTTTAGTCATTATGTGTGACACGTAGGTTTGTTTTATCTAAGCTACGAAGGCTGTAGTCAGCGGTATTGGGCAATATTACGTGTTTTCTGTGCATCTGAATCAAAATGGCGTCTCCCAGTCGCTTCACTCGTGTGCAGTGGCTGTATGACGCACTCTGCACCAAGCAGTCAGCTAAGCTAGCTAGCCTCCTTCTGAAATAGACTTGACCTCTGCCCTTCTGATACACTTCAGCCCAGGACACTGTCAAACCACCTGTGAGTCATTTCATGTCGAATCACAGGGACACGGCCGAGAAAATAGCAGCTACCGACTGGCTGGTGGGTATTAAAGCCGTCAGCAGGGGGAGAGTTATTTGGCAGCTGCTAGGCCTCCTGTTTTTGACCTAATAACAAGAGAAGGCCTTATGTGACTAAAGCCAGAGGCCCTCATGTAAAACAAAGGGCTTTGACAAAAACATTTTTGTACGTATATGGCCACAAAAGCATCCAGTTTAGTGGCTAGGTTTTATTTTTCTGCTGTGGGTTTAATCTATAATGCTGCTCTCTGTCTGATCACATGGATATTTGATGGATTTGATTTTGTCGGCTGTATTTTCTGAGCGCAGAGGCTTTAACGCAATCTTTTCATGTTTCTAATCTGTCTGGTAATGCAGTAAACATTTCTGTAGAAGGGGGCGACAATGTGGGAGTCTCTGGACATTCTATTGCTGACTATTGTTCACCACAGCAGTCATTTTTATTATGTCGTGTGAATTGTGGACAATCAAGAGTTCAAGACCACTTTAAGTACAACAATATATATTTATAATCATTTTCATTACGATGAATCTAGTCTATAAACTGTCAGAGATGAAAAACATCTCCCAGAGACTTAATTGAAGTCGTCAAATTGCTTATTTTGTCAGACCAACAGTCTGAAACCCCAAATATAAAGTTTACTCTCATACAACACAAAGACAGCTGATAAATATTTACATTTGTACCAGAATAGAAGCACCAAAGTGTCAAAATGTAGGAAATATATCGACATTTCTCCCTGAGATCCGGTACAGACTTAAAAACTGTTGCAACACAACTGTGTTTCTCAAAAAAGAAAAATTCAAGGTACTTTTTCTGGCAAAAAAGAAAAGCCTTTGTGTAATTGGCTATTTCATACATAAATTCTTAAAGGTTGACAATGCCTGATAAAATATGAGCCGAGTAGTAGAACAGCCCTTCTTTGGGGTGTTGACAGCGGAGATAACTGCATATCTATCGTGTCCAGGGAAACCACATTTGGCATTCAGTGCACAGTATGCAATTTAAAAATTGGTGACCTAAACATTTAGTTAAGATATTCACAATTCTGTCAAGTTGTCTGGAACACATATGAAGTGACGGTTCAATAATTTTCTTTATTAAATATTGATCGATCTTTGTCCCTCTCCTCTTTCAGAGCTGTTGCGCAGCCGTCGGAACCTGTGTGGTGGAAATCTAGCCTTCAAGCAAGGAGCTTGCGGCCACAGCGGCACAGCGTTTTTCATGTCAGAGACCGAGCACGCTTGCAGTCGTTTATGTCATCCCCTCTTTTCCAGACAGAAGATCCCGAAAAATCCCCAACCAAGATCCTTTTATCTTACTGATAGTGCTAACATCCAGCCAAAATGTCTGTCAACGTCAACCGCAGCGTGTCAGACCAGTTCTACCGCTACAAGATGCCCCGTCTGATTGCCAAGGTAACCGCTCGATGAGCACGCGTCGTTAAGATTGTACATTTTCGACTTGTCATAAATGTTGTGGAGGGAACGGCTTCATCATATTGACGCAAACCAAAGTTGCCCGAGATGGCATTTATGTAGACTTTCCTCCTGTCGTAGCAACATTATGTTTTGGGTGTTGATGGTCTGTGTTCTGTGTGTTCCAGGTTGAAGGCAAAGGGAATGGAATCAAGACGGTCATTGTCAACATGGTTGATGTTGCAAAGGCACTGAACAGGCCTCCAACATGTAAGTAACGCGGCATCATCTTCTGCGAAGGAAGACAACTCTGAAAACTCAGATAACGTAGAAAGGAAAATGCAACTCCAGAAATAAACAAAATACAATCTTTAATGTTTAAAGATGGCAGCGTTCATTAAAATCAGTGATTACTGCTGTTTCAGAACGAGCCGACCACGAGGCGTTCAATTCCTTGATTTCGACGTGTTCACTGATGTGTTTTCTGATCTTCGCAGACCCGACCAAGTTTTTTGGTTGTGAACTCGGTGCTCAGACCCAGTTTGATACCAAAAACGACCGTTACATCGTCAACGGATCCCACGAGGCGAACAAGTTGCAGGACATGCTTGATGGGTTCATCAGAAAATTTGTGCTGTGTCCCGAGTGTGACAACCCTGAAACTGATCTGGTGAGTCTTTCACAGCCTTTGTCACGCAGCTCCAGGGAAGCTTAACAAGCCAGTATGATAACTGACAGGTCTGTTTAGGTGACAAGCACTTGTTTAACTGCTTAACTGTATTGTAAAGCAGATATCTCTTATTTGTTTATAAGATGAGACTGAATTTGCCTTCAGGTCCAGCAAGATCATGTTTGTCTTTCTTCCAGCATGTCAATCCCAAGAAACAAACCATCGGCAATTCCTGTAAGGCCTGTGGATACCGCGGCATGCTAGACACCAGACACAAACTCTGCACGTTCATTCTCAAAAACCCACCAGGTGAGATTATTTTAGACAAGCAGAAATAAAGATTCAGCTCCCTCTGGATATAAAAGGACCTCATGCAGATTTCACCTTTTTTAAAAAAAACTATTTTTCTTTCTCTAATAACAGAGAGCACTGATAGTGGATCCGCATCTGTAAAGAAAGAGAAGGAGAAGAAGAACCGCAAGAAGGACAAGGAGAACGGCTCTGGCAGCGGAGAGGCTGGAAACCAAGACCACATCGATGCTCCTCAGGCAGTGGTGAGTTTCCCCCGTCAGACAGTCCAGGATCATTCAGCTCTCTGTTTGTTGTCTGAGCAGATGTGGAGTTTCACACAACCTGATAGTAAGTCAGGCACATGCTGTTATTTGCTCACTGCTGGAACTTTAAGTAACGTTAAACTCTCTTGTGTTTGCTGAGTTCAACGTCCGCATGAGCAGCTGACTGCGAACTCGCTGCTAAAACAAAGATCGGCAACGTCAAAAATCAGTCGTTATCACAGTCCAAAGCTTCTGATTCTTTAGTCTATGTGGTGATAAGCCTTCATCAGCTTGTATGTCTGTCAGCAAAAGCTGGTTGTACTCTTTAAGGCTTGTAGTGTAAGAAGATGCCACACGCTCACTCATTTTTGCTCACATCTCATCAGGAAGCTGCAGCAAATTTCCGCCCGTGGACTCTTCAAAAACAAACCTGTGCAGTAGCATTAAATGATAACGCTTTAGCTCCTGGGTCCAGAGGTCGCTTAGAGTTGGCTTTTGCCCGAACCTTTTGTAAATAACAGGTACGATACAATATAAATTATTGTCTCTGTGGGTACATTTTGAGATGCTGTGCCTGAAAGCTTCTTCCAAAGTGGTAATAATAAAAATGAAACGACATAAAGGAGCAGCACAGACTGCAGCAGTCCACAGCCACAGCCACAGCTGTGTTCACCGTACGGAAGAGGCTGCAGTAAAACCTTTCATCACCGCCACCCTTTCATTTTGTCTGACCTCTCTGTGTTAATGTGTCTGCTGGGCAGGACGGAGATGACGACGATGAGGACTGGGCAGAGGAGACTACGGAGGAGGCGCAGAGGCGGCGAATGGAGGAGATCAGCGACCACGCCAAGAACCTCACGCTCAGTGAAGACCTGGAGAAACCCCTGGAAGAGAGGGTCAACCTCTTCTACAACTTTGTGAAAGTACGACTTCTTAGTGAGATTTTATTCCCAATATCTGTGTTTTGCTTGCTCTGTGTCGTCTAGTATTGATACTGACGGACAGTGACGAGTTTGAATAATCTCAGGGTTCTTAAAGATAGAAGTGTGAGGGGGAATAAAAACTATTTCCATTTCCAGCATAAGAAAGAGAGTGGAACCATCGACGGAGCTGACAAGGAGATCTTGGCGGAGGCGGAGCGTCTGGATGTGAAGGCCATGGGTCCCCTCATCCTCAGCGAGCTGCTCTTCAACGAGAACATCCGCGACCAGATCAAGAAGTACAAACGCCACTTCCTGCGGGTGAGTTGAACGATGCGTCACTGTAGTTCATCACCGTCTCCTGCACCATTTTTATATCATCTCATGACTGTTTTCTGATTTTCAGTTCTGCCACAACAACAAGAAGGCCCAGAAATATCTGTTGGGAGGTTTTGAGTGCGTCGTGAAGCTGCATCAGGTCCAGCTGCTGTCTCGCGTTCCCATCATCCTCAAAGACCTGTACGATGCGGACCTGCTGGAGGAAGACGTCATATTTGCCTGGGCAGAGAAGGTGTGTGTGTGTGTGTGTTGGACAGAGTAGATATGCATCACCTCCACTTCTGTGTGGAGGAAACTTGATCATCTGTATTTAATCGGAGCTGTATCAAACCTGTCTTTGTCTTCGTCCACCAGGTTTCTAAGAAGTACGTCTCTAAGGAACTTGCCAAAGAGATCCACGCCAAGGCTGCTCCTTTTGTCAAATGGCTGAAGGAGGCAGAGGAGGAGAGCGAGGGCAGCGAGGAAGAGGAGGAGGAGGAAGATGAGAACGTTGAGGTAACGGAGACGATCCACTTTTCATTAAACCCCATCAGAACATTCCAGTCACAGATGCAGATCTTTATTTTATTTATTTTTTTAAGTTAAAGGTTCTTTGAGTGCAACTTCGAAAACTTTCCTTCAGACATCTGCATCCAAATAAAAATAACACTTGCAGTCGAACACAGCTTGATTTATTCTTTTCCCTTCAGGCGAAGTTGCGCCGCAGCTGCTTGTGTTTTTTAAATATTTGAAAACTTAGTTCTCATTGTTAAATAGCATAAAGAGTTTTTATAGGAGACACAGTCTTGGAAATCTTAGTTTTGTCTGGTGTCGGAACATAAAAGCTGGACATTTAATCCCTCCAGCCTTTTTAATGACACTGACATCAGTTAAAGTGTTCGCAGCCTCTGTGGGCAGCGAGGCCGACGCTGGTGAAGCTGGTCGTCTTTGTTCATCACTTCTGTCGTCTGTCCTCAGGTGGTGTACTCGTCCTCTGCCCGCGAGCTCAAAATGGAGACTGTGAAACCAGACACGCCTGAAAAAGAAGAAGACGACATTGACATTGATGCGATCTGAGAGACTCGGTTAATGATGACGATGATGCTTCTCTTGTGTTGTGGCTTTGACTCACGATGCCCCCGTACCACCTAACTGGCTGGCCTTTCCCCTCCTTTACTGACCCGCCCTCACCCCTCCGCCTCCCCCCCTCACCCGCCCTCCGCCCTCTCTGCTTCGTGGCATGACTTAACATAGCGCTTTACTTGCTGCACATTAACTCTGTAATTTTTTTGAGATGAAATGAAGTCGCTTTGGGGATTTTAATCATGGGTGTCTGGGGATCATTTTGACTGCACATTTGTTTTTTTGTTTTTGTTTTTTTTTGGTCCCTGTATTTTTCCAGTCAATAAAGAATGAATGTTTTGCTATCCACCACACTCGATTGTTTATGTTTCATGATCACTGTTATCTCTGTTATGTGATGAACGACCCTGCAGTCCGTCAGCGCTGCAGTTTATCTTTTATAAACGAGTTACAAAGTACAGAGAGTTACAGATACGCGATAAATAGAAGAGCAGTTGACACAATAATACAAGGAAGCAGAGTAAGAATAATTAAAACGCTCAAAATAAAATAAAAACAATTCTGACAAAAGCTTTTTTAAAGAAGAAACTGATCCGACCTGCCTGATCTCCCCCAGCAGCTCCTTCCAGATACTTGGGATTAGATGATATTGATGGTTGATCAGATTATTTGAAAGCAAATTTGCAAAAAATAATTTTGCCTCCAGCATCTCTAATGTAAACATTTCCTGGTTTTCTTTGACTTCCATAATAGTTTATTAACTGATTATTGCAGGGTTTTAGGTTGTTAAATATATAAGTGACAGACCTGGGATTTGTATTCACAACAGTGGTGTTGCACTCAGAACCTGCTGGTGGCGCCAAATCACATAAAATGCCAATTTTCACATAATGTTGCTTTAATGTAGAAGCGTCATTTGTACTGTTAGCTGGTTGAGCTGCAGCTCATTTTGTACAGGTCTACAATTTATTATTTTCATAATGGACTTATCTGCTATTAATCCATCAATTGTAAAATTAAAAATAAAAAAAATCAGAAAATACTGAGAAAGGACACCTTCATGTTGTTTATAACAGCACAAACTTCAACGTAATCACAAATATAGTCAAATTATTAAAAAGAAAAACAAGCAAAATACTCATTTGTGAAGCTGAATCAACGAAACTGACATTTTTGCATGAAAAATTAAACAATCAAAATAGTTTCTGTCAATTGACTAATCGGCTAATGAACTAATAACTAACTAATAAGCTTTACATATATAATTTATATATATAATATATTTCTCTGTAAATATTAGCACCTTAATTTGTGAAGTATTTAGTAACTAATGTGTAAATTAAATGTACTTTGTAATTGGGTCAATGTACTTAGTTACATTCCACCACTTTGTTAAATTCAATATTGTGTAAAAATACAAAACTTGCTACTTTAACTTTAAAAGAAAGAATAAAAGAGGAGATTTTCTCTCGATGTTATTTGTTTTTTCTCTGTTAATATTGAAAACAATACAGCCTATTTTCCTCTGAAGCCGGAGAAGTTCCCACAGAGACGTTTCCTCCCGGCTGATGACGGTCCGCTCGGTACTTTGTGGTCCAATGGGACCGAGGTCAGCCGGTTTCCTCACTTCCTCCACCCGTTCAGCTGGACTCGCTGACGCTGCCTTCAGGGGCTGTCGGAAATGCCAAGAATAACCTCTGAACGCAACAAACTTCATGTCTTATGTCATGAACATCACAAAATGGCACATTGATTGATTTATTTTACCTTGACATGACATATTCTGTATTTTTACTCCATCATCATCGTCATTGTCAAACATACATTTGTTCCCATTTCTATTGGAACTGTGAAATTAGTCAGATTCCTCGTATACATTTATTCAACATTGTGTGTTGCAAAATACATAAACTCCTCCTCGTGTCATAACCACAAGTTTTATTAAAATGTGTCATCTTGTTTATGTAATTGGGGCTTTAATGGCAACAAGTCAGCGTGAAGACTACAGGATACAATAAAAATGGCAACACATCTCTACTTTCTCTATTTAAATTGATTACCGATGGGCAGAAAGATCTCAATAATTCAGGGTTCATTAACTTCCCTCTAAAGAAATAACAGGACAGAGCGCCGTTGTTTCATCTGCTGCAGTGTGTGTAATAATGTTTCTAATTGTGAAGAACGATCCATGAAGTCGATGTATTTCCTCACAGAGTCTGATTAGAGCTGCAGCAATAAAATTGTGAGTCTACTGGCAGGAAATTTATCTGCAGCTATTTGGAGAAATGAGTCATTTAGGCAAAATATTCGACATCTTTATTTTATTTACAAGTAGACACGCGTAGTGTATCTCAAATTAAAGCTGTCAGATGAATGTAGTGGAGTGAAAAGTACGATATTTGCCTCTTAAATGTGTGTGTTGTTGTGTAGTACTCGAGTAAATGAAACTATTATCCTATCGTTTTTCTCTTTTAGTCGATTAAGGTTCTTTAATTGAACTAAAATATCAAAGTATTAGATCGAGTATCGGAAATTAAAGCTGTCATGTGATTTAGATGAATGTAGAGGAGCAGAAGTACAATATTCACCTTAAATTCACTGTAGTTGAAGTATAAATACTCAAGTAACTTGAATCTGTACTTGAGTAAATGTACTTGAGTTGAATTCCACCACTGTTCTATGGGGCGACTCTTCATAATGAGCATAATGACACTTCTGTAAACAAACAGGGAGCTGCATATCATCAGAGTAACCGCTAACTGCTGCTAACTAGAACTGCCACTAGCTGATTAGCTCAGTTAGCCGTGCAGCTAGAGCTCAAGAGGAGCGCTGGACTGACAGTAGACTTCATTAGATATCATAACAACTCAAAACTGATCCTTTTGTTGATAATTTTAACACATTTATGAACCTTTGGGCATCTGGGCCTTTGAAAAATATGTTAACTGTCATTGTGGATAATAAGTACTTATTCCTCCCACTGTAGAATATAATTTGAGAGCAAAACAAGTTGGTTTGCAGCACTGCTGATGACAAAGCTCTGATGTCGGAGCCTGGGAGGGGTCCGTGAACGCAGCCTAATCCAGCCCAGCCGCTGAGTAGCCATTTTGGTCCCACCTAAAACAGACAGACCAGCTTCACTTTGGGCCGCCGGAGATGGAAGAAACCGAGTCGACGGCGAGTATTTCAGCCACTAAAATCTTCTGAATCCCCCTGAGAAACATCGACAGGTGACACTCGACGCCATGGCTTGTTTCTGAACAGAGTTGCTTACTGGAAAAAAAAGCCCGGGGCGATTTTTTTTTTTTTTTTTTTTTTTTTTTTTGGAAGTGGCGACCGACAGCGCCTTAACCTCAGTTTAGTTAGCTTCACTGACTCCAACCAAAACGGACAGACGGACACTGATTTCCTTCGCCGGTCGAGTCTGAACAGGCCATGTAAATACTGAACACGGGATTATTATGCTCGTTAGTGAGAGGGGTGTTTTTTTTTTTTTGTCTTCCCCTCAGTCCTTTAACAGTTCAGGTGCTCGGCTCTAACACGTCCGGTCTGGTTTTTTGAAAATTGTCACGATCCATGCTGAGACTGTTTCCCCCGGAGAGAGCTGCAAAGCAAAGCAATCCTTTTATTTTTCGGCTGTCGGACTGAAGGAGGCTTTGGTGGATTTTTGGAGCTCGGACGGAGACTGGTGGAAGAAGACGGACGATTAAAAGATGTCAACAAAAACTCCTTTGCCGACGGTCAACGAGAAGGTGACGGAAAGTGTGAGTATAAAAGGGCTGTTTGTTGGGATTTGTTAGCTAGCTGCACTTTAGCTCTCTGCTGTGAAATATCGGGAGATTTCTACCAGACGGGGGTGGACGTGTGACAGAAATTACGGCTTATTAAAGGTGTTTAGTTGCATTATTAAACTGGATGATCGCTGATTGTTTCACACGGGGGTTCCACTTTGTTGGTAAATCGTAAACAACCATATCCTCTCCGTTCAACACGCCCTTTTAATCGAATTCACTGTCTGTTCTGGGATTTATAAACCTCTAAATTGTTATTTTTGATCCGCACGTTTGGACTTGTGTCGGTAATTAGGATGTAGACAGGATATTTAGGCCCAGCCACGAACAAAACTACAGTACTTTGCCTGCTGGCTCTGGCAGGCAACAGTAGTTTTATGTCCGGGCTCGCCATTGGCTCGCCCAGCTGTCACTCAAGGCTTTCCACCGTTCAGCTTCCAAATATGGGCTTCGTTAATCCCGCCTCCTCGTGACCAGCAGAACGTCCTGTCTGATGGAACGCTGTCAAGTGTCAAGTTGGCTGCGGTGTCGCGAGGGGAGCTTCCGGGCAGGATTTTCAAAATTAAAGTATCATGTAACGCTATGTATTGTCATATTTAAGCTTTTTAACACTTCAATAAAGGAGGTATATTTGACATTTTAAAAAAAAACTTGACTTTGTGTGGTTAAAGCCAAAAACCAAATAAATAAACATCAGATCTGCTGCTACAGATTATATTTACATTCTGTCACTAATTCTTTTTCATTCATTTCGTCAAATTCTGCAGCTCTTGTCTTCATTATCCTGTAATCGCTGTGTAAATTTTAAATGTCAGAGCAGATCGTAAAATAATGCTGGTTTTTGAAACCTGAGGTGACATTCCCAGATGTTTTATATTAAACTAATGAGAATATGTAACACTGGAAATCAGAAATCCTCGCGTTTGAGAAGCTGGAATGAGATCCTGCTAAATTGCAAAGTCAGATGATTCAAATTATCAAAACTTTGTTATTTTCTTAAAAAAGCAATACATCCACACGTTTGAGGAGCAGCAAGTAAATGTTAAGCATTATAACTTCATGTGACTGATTGATTATGCAAACTGTTTGAACGGCAGATTCTTGATTTTAATCGATTAGTGGTTCGGTCTCTAAAATATCAGAAAACGGCGGAAAAACGTTGGTCAGTGATTCCCAAGGCTCAAGATGACGTCCTCAAATGTCTTGATTTTTCCACAACCCAAAGATATTCAGTTTACTATCGCAGAGGAGGAAAGAAACCAGAACATATTCACATTTAAGAAGCTGGAACCAGAGAATTTGGACTTTTTGTTTTGAATAATTACTTAAAAACGATCAATTTAACATCAAACTAGTTGGCTTTTCATAGTGGACATCTAGTTGATGAACAGATTTATCATTGCAGCTCTTGTTGGTAAATGCTTTCTCATATTTTGTTGAGTTTATAAGATGACAGAAAAATAATGGTGCATGTTTCCAGAATCTAAGTCCAAATATATAAAATATTAATTTACAAATGTACAAAGCAGCAAACTCTCACTGCTGAGATGCTGAAACCAGCCGATGTGTGTTGCTTTGTTTTTTGATAAATGCCCTGAACAATAAGTGGTCATCAGAATTTGTCATCCTTTAATTTGCTGCCGATCGACTAATTGTTTCAGTGCTGCAGAACATTAACTCTGACAGGAAATGAAGCCATGTGAGACGCTGCACATACATATTTTATTACCTTAATCTACCTTTTAAATTGCACTTTACCTAAAACTTGTATCAGTGCTTTTACACGCCTTTACTGCTGTAATCTTTGTGCTTTGGTTTCACTTTGATTTGTACCACTGTTGCATCCCAACTATAGATTCCTTTATACTTTCTTTCTGTTTAACTGCAGCCTCATAACGTCCAACACATGTGATATCATGAGAATCTCATGACTCACCGCGCTAACAGCAGCACAGAGTCAGCTGGAGATAAGACTTATCCAGCACAAACAAAGACCTGAGGGTGATAAGACGTGGTGAAACTTTATTGATCCCTGCAGGGGAAAGTAGGCCATTCCAGTAGCTGCATGTTCACAGAGTCTGCTGCCAGAGAACCCGGCGTGCAGAAGAAATGATGAAAACAGGAGAAATAAGTGGATCAAAAGATGATTTATTACGTCTTTTTTGCTAATTAAATTGTTCTCAACCCAAATAATGAGTTCGTTGGAGTAGAGTGGGATCATGGGAGTTGTTGTATGAAATCTTTCCTCTCTGACGCATCATCTGATCTGGAAGCTATAACGAACAAATTAAACACAGTTACCTTGAATAATACTACAGATTTCTTAGCGTATGATCTGCTGAAATCAGCCTGTCGCAGATAAATAGATACCTGCCTATAATCTCGCCCAGTATGTGTCACTGTGAAACGATTTTGTTCAGATCGTAATGCAGAAAAATATGTTTGGTGTGAGTTATAATTATAAAATCCCCCGTGAGGTTTAACGCTTCTGCGTACTGAGTCTATTGTTAAACTGCCCTAAAATATCCTGCATTGATTACATAACTGTCACAAACGTTTAATAACCACATTGTAGTCGTGATTGCGAAGATGTGTGTGTATCGGCTCATATATTTATCTTGGATTTTCTTTTCTGTTTGACTTCATTCATCTTTTAAGTACAACAACTCAACAAAATATTAAATAAAAGGTCTAATCGGATATCGTGATGAGTAGTGCGATGAATCTGTTGATTATTATCTCAATGAATCCGTTGTTTCGTCTCTAAAATGTCAGAAAATGGTAAAAACCCAGAAAATACTCGTATTCCGGAAACTGAAATCACAGAAATCCTCAAACTGATTCATCGATTATCAGAATAGTTGGTGATTATTTTAATACGTGACAACTCACAAATCTATTACTGGCTGCAGCTCTCGTGTCGGCCATTTTCCGGTGTTTTTAATGTGTAATACCCATTAAAAGACCAATTATAAACAGTAAAACTGATGATAAAAATGTCCGTTAGTCGCAGCAGATCGAGGTCTAGACTGTCTCTCCCCACCACAGAGAAAACAGCTGACTGGATGCTTTTAATGTGAAAGGACGGTGTCTGGTTTCCGGTGTTGTGGCGTGTCTGGCTTGTGGTGGGCTTGACTGGAGATCAGTGCTTGTCCCCCCTGCTGCTGCCTCTGGTCTCTCTGTGGTTATCTGGGCTCTGAGTTGGGAAAATCTGGTGTTGTGGGAATCTCTATGGGCATCATCAGCGGGGCAGAGCGCTTTCCTGTTCAAACATGACGGGCTCGCAGGGAGCCAGGAGACACCGCAGCCTCGTGAGTAACCGCTGAGAAGCAAAAGGATAACAGGGAGGTTTTCTTTTCTCTACTTTTGCAGGAAGTTTTGAGCTGGAAAAATAGAAACGGCGGTTTTGAGAAAATGTTTTCTGTGTCCTTTATGATTAGCAGTGGAAGGAAAATAAAGCAGTTTAATGTTCCCACTGGCTTTTCTTTCCTGCAGTTTGTCTGTGGTGTTCAACAGTGACCTTATCCTAGTTGATGGTATTTTTATCTCCTCTGCTATCAGTGTAGGAGTCCTAAAATATTCCTTTAGTGTCTTAAAGTGTGTGTGCTGCTAAGTAGAGACTGTAATGTGACCTTATTGTGGTTTTACAGCGTTTTATGTCTCCTGTGCGATCTCTAAATTATAGATCTTTTAATTTCAACCTTGTTCCACCTTTTATATCGTCTTTATATTCACTTTAAACGCTGTTATATCTGCACAGTATCGTACGGAATTAACACCGTGACATGTATAAATCTTTTTAATTGGGTTGGTGCACTGTGGAGCGAAAACAAAGAAGTAGAGATAAAGTTTCTCTCTTATCGTGTTTGACCTCGGCGCCGGCTTTATAGAAAATTCGAGCTGTCCGTGAAAGTCTTTAACTCCTGTTTTTTAATTTCCTGCTTTATCACTGTCCCCTCAGGGTGGAAGGGGTCAGTTAGGTTTGTGGATGGGGAGGGAGGGGTCGTGTGGAGCCGGGCGGGGCAGAGGGCACCGCCACAGCTAATGAGGCACCGGTCGATACCGAGGCCGCGCCGAGTATCTATCACATGTTCTTTATTAGTTGATCGGGACGCTGAGGGGTGTTTTTGAACACGGCACCCAAAAAAAATCAATCCCGTCATCGGTGCTGCTGTCAGATCTGTGCGCCACAAAATCACGACACAGAGCAGCGATTTGTCTCCGATTGTGCGTTCACAGTCGACAGTGTTTGAACCAGACGGCTGTTATGGATTGACCCGGTTCTGCTCGACTCTTGAAACCTCGCTCGTCGCTTTGTGCTCTGCTAAACCTCCCGTTCTCAGAAACGTTTGCACACCACAGGATAACACACTGATTGTAGCTGCAGTTTAGATTTAATTCAAGGTGTTGTGTTTTTGTTTATTGCACGTAAAGGAGCAGTTCACCAAAAATGGAAGATTCAGTCAATAATCCGTTCAGCTTCCTGCTGATGGAAACATTTCCAGAGCTTCACAGCAAAACGAGTGTTGCAGCTTTTTCCTAAACAGCCTTAAATTGGGAGAAACAACCGAAAATAAAACATCATATTTCTCCAGCGTGAGCTCGTGCAGCCACTTCAGACTGGAATCAGTTTTTGTGTAAACATTTGGCGTTTAAATGGTGCAAAAACATCTTTTTAAGTCGATTTGGGATGTTGAGGCTGCTGGAGGATTTAATGACATTGGACGAGCTGTATGGAGCCAATTTAAAAACGAGCTCCCAGCAACTTCAGCTGTTTAGGAAAAAATGCTGCAACGGTTTTGCTGCGAAGCTCCAGAAATGTTTTGTGGAAACTTCACCTGACGTTTCATCGGCACGCGGGCCGAGGAGATAATGACTGAATTTACATTTTTGGGTGAAATGTTGTTTTTAAAGTTGCTCCACATTCAACACGAGAATAAAATCTGTGAACACAGAAGAAGAAGTAAATAATTTCTGCGAGAAATCTAACCGGCTGTTGTTCGAAACAAAGAAGAATGAGGAAGAGTGGAAGCAAACGTATGGAAACAAGCAGACGTGTGTTTTCTTTTCTGCTCTTCAACCTGGTCACATTTTTTCACTTTGCTTGTTGGTTACTTGTGCGTGAACGTGACCTTCATTAACATGTGGCAGCCAGGATCTGCACCCGTCTGTGCAGTGGGTGGGAAACCTGAAGCTGATTTTAATCAAATGTTAAACGGTTACACATCCATAAACGGTAGAAAATGTTCCTCAACTTCTGAACTCTGTTTGTCGTCAGTGGGATTTAAGTTCAAACAGATGTGAGCAGTGCAGCTCGAGTGTTTTTGTGCAGTTTGCATGAGCTGAAACTTGTTGTAGATCAGCAGGAAAATAATCTGTAACAGTTTTTCTGAGAGATTATTTGAAATCTAACTGGTTCCAGTCTCCTAAATGTGAGGATTTAGCTTTTTTTATAGCGCTACATGACGGTAAACTGAGTATTTGTGGGTTTAACTGATGTTATCATGACCATCAAAAGACTCTGATTACAGAATATTTACCTTCTTGATTTGATGGCATAAAGCAGAAGTGGCTGTAATCAATGTAACATCTTTCTGTAGTTTTGAGGCTCTTGATTTTTCTTTGGAAAATACTGAGTTTATCATCCGTCTGTGGCTGATGGAAGAAAAGCTTCCTTTCCCTCTTGGATGCAGAACTATAAATATCAGTCGTTCTTCCTGCAGAGTGGATACGTCACAGCAGGTCAACATGAGTCACGGCAGATACGTGCACATGTTCCACAGCGAGAACGATTTAACGACCAGCTTTCATCTGAAATAACGTCTCTTATTTTTCTCTTTCCGCAGCACACGTCTCACAGTAATGGCCGTCAGGAGATCAGCACGCGCTCGGCCCGGACCGGCGTGCGTTCCCGCAGCTCCGAGGAGCCGCAGCAGCCGCACGTCGGCAACTACCGGCTGCTCAAAACCATCGGGAAGGGCAACTTCGCCAAGGTCAAACTGGCCCGACACATCCTCACGGGCAGAGAGGTGAGACGGACACAAAAAACACACTGACAGTGAGCTTTTCTGGAGACTACATCTCAAATTAAAAAGTCTTAATCAATAACGAGTAACTAAGGAGTGAGACATCTCACTTCCTTCTCATCTCTGTTGAGAGTCGCACTTGGCATTACCCATCAGGCATCTGGCGAGACTCGCCGCCACTGACAATGTAACAGGAGTTACTTCAGCCGCTCTCTCAAACTGGGACGGATGGGAAAGTGTTGACAAGCCGGCGTCCTAAACTTCAACGTGCGTCATAGAATCGCACCTAACAAGAGGCCAAAATTAGCGCGTCCACTCAGGTGTTTCCTGTTTTCCATCACAGCCGGCGAACACCTGTGATTAACGCGGAGTTAATTAACGTGTGAGTGGATGCCGACAAACGCCAGGTGTTAAAGAGTTTGTATCTCGCTCCGTCGGAGGTCGTCTGTGTTTTTTTTTTGGCGGGGAAGTTACAAACTGCTGGGCGAAAACATTCAGGTTTTTATTACAAGTCACATCTCTTTGTAGCGACTGAAATGTGAAGTGAGAAAACTCTCAAGTACGAAGAGCTGGCGTTGAATCTCGAGCCGGATCCAACAGTTTCGGATTTAATTCAGAATTTAGCCAATTTTTGGGCCCATTGTGTTGATACGGCGCTCTTACACAACAACTTAACTTCTCTTCTTTGCTAAAAAATAAAGAATTTTATAGGAAAAATCACTTAAACGTGGGTCGTATGAGCTCCACTATCAGGTGAAGCTCCAACAGCTCGTCGCTTTAAGTCTTGTTGACAGTAATGGATGTTTTTCAGGGCGAGCTGCTGCTGCGCAGCGTTTTATACGTTCATAATTGATGCCCAGAAAGAACGAGCTTCATCTTAACACGCCGTACGACATTTAAGGAAGCGACGGCGCTCTTTTCCCCTCGATCCCCTCCTGATTCTCCGCTTAATTATTTGGTAGCTGCCATATTTTCTCGAGGAGGACGTTGAAACTTTCTTTTAAATAACCGTTTTCCCATTTTAAAAACAAAAAAATCAATGCTGTTTTCTTTTCTGTGTTTTGTCTTTGTGCCTTTTTGATTTCCACTTCCTCTTTCACACACTTCTTCTCTGCCGTTACGTTCCATTTATCTCGGTTTCGATGCATTTTTTTCTCTCTCTCTCTCTCCACAGGTGGCAATTAAGATAATAGACAAGACGCAGCTGAACCCAAACAGCCTTCAGAAGGTAATTTACCCCCCGACTCTCTCCTCTGTTGTACTCTCACGCTGTGGCAGAGTTCGTTTATAAATTCATGAGGCACAACAGATTGAGTATTAATTGTGTAAATGGGAAGCAGGGCATGCTGGGAACAGAGCGTGTGCTCTCCATATAGAGTGAAGCGCTCTGATGCAGCGGAGGAGATGATTCAGCTGTTCACTTTTAGACTGTAAAGCTTGTTAAAATGGAACATGACGCCTGAAAAAAGCAGATAGTATCTGTGTTTCTGCTCAGACTGTTCAGGAAAAAGAAAAACGGAGTAACTTGAAGTATTTTGGAGGCTTTTTAAGATTGAGATTAGTCACATTTGAGTGCCGTTCGCTGAAAAAGTGAGAGTTGTGCTGTTTCTCTGAACGTTTATCAGCCTTCAAGTGGAACTAAGTGTGATTTTTCTCGTACCTTTCTCTCCGGCTCGTGCAGCTGGGAGTGACGGTTTTTGTTTCCCTTGTTAAATCAACCAAATCAGGAAGCGGGTTGGGTTTTTAAAATGCAAATTTCAGAGGCTGAGAGTGAAAAGCTTCTTTTGCAGCCCCAATGAATAGCAGTTTCACTTTTACAGTTTGAAGTCAGCGAGTGGAGAATGAGCTGCCCGTGTGTGTGTTAGTGTGTCTGTGTGTGTGTGTGTGTGTCTGTGTGTGTGTGTGTCTGTGTGTGTCTGTGTGTGCTCATTAGCAGGCTAGATGTGTGTGCGTGTGGTTGTTTTGATCCGTGCCGCTGTACATTTTGGCTCCGTGTCCCGGCCTGGAAGTGGTTTCGGGGAAGTCAGAACGATATCGACTCGGCTGCTGCAGCTCCGGAGGGTTTTTTT
>CAEMYA010000211.1:706748-726300 GCA_903131615.1 Diplodus sargus
TGCTCATCAGACAGTCGAGGGGGCAGAGAAAGAAGAGCGGCGGGCGGCGACTGCTGCCGCTGGTGCTCGGCGGCGTTGGTGACGGTGATGATGTGTTGACGCTCGGCCGGCCCCCGCCGCTCGGCTCCCTCTCTCCCTCTCGTCCCGCTCAGCGATCGGCTAGTGGTTTTCCATCAGTTTTTCCAAAGCTCCATTGATTCTGGCCTTTGTATCTCGGAGGCCCGGGCCCTTTGGCGTTGGCTGTGACACTCCGCTGACAGAAAAACACTGAGTCATGACAGCGCTGTTCACGGAGACACAAAGCGTGAGGCTTTTGTCGGCGATCCTTGTTGTTTTTAGGTTACTGCTTTGTCACAGTCAAAGGGGAAAAAAAACTCTCTTTGAGGAATTTGTCAGGTTGTTTTTCCTGCCGCTCATCAGGGATTTGGAGCTCTTTTCATGTTTATTTTAAGGAGTCGGAGCGCACTTGGAAAAGAAACTACATCTGAACACTTTTTAAATACTTTTTCATGACTGACACATTAAATGTTCCCTTTTTTGTCCTGTGCTTCTAATTTTAGTCTAACGCCGTGTGGTTGTTACGTTAGATTTTCAGAGTTGGAAGGAAATCCTGACGTGGATTAGATTTGTGTCTTGTCATTTAAAATTGGCTCCAGTCTTCCTGGTTTTATGTCTGCGAGGGTCAGAAGCCCAAAATGATGTCTTTGAATTCAGTCTTTTGTCCAACCAAAAGTCTAAAACATGTAATAACGTGTTTTTATTACACTTCAGCTGTTGTACAGATTGAATAAAAGTATTACCTTGTTATTTACGTGCCATCTCTCTCCGCCTGTTCCCGGCTGCCGGCTGTAGCTTCGTATCGACGAGCAGATATGCGAGTGGAATTGATCATCTCATCTAAATCTTGGCAAGAGCGCAAATGGATCTAATTTATAAAATGGTGCACTTTTCTTTTGAAATGAGCCACAAATCTGATCGCTGTCAGGATTTCCTTTAACCTCACTGGATATGACTTTATATGAGTAAGGCTTTTGTAGGTCGTTAAAGTCATAAAAAGACTTAAATAATCTGAATATTAGATTTAGGATTCTGTAGCTGAAGTTAATTTAGTCCATCATAAAAAGACGCCATCAAACGGCTGCTAGCCGCGACAAACTCCAGTAAGAAACTCCAGACAGTCGGTTGTTTTTATTCCCTATATGCATTGAAATGAGTGTTAAATGCATTAATAATGGTGATCAAAGTCCAGATGAGTCAGTGAGCCACATAGTTGCGTCCTTTCTGTAGATACGCCATCGTTAGAGCTCCTAATGTGTGTTGATTTGTTGGAAAACGTCTCCAACAAATGCTGCAGTTAGTTGAGTTTAAGTAACAGTAAACTTGTTCTGCCTCAGAATGAATCTATGGACTCACGTGTTGTTAGTTTTGGTCTTTATTGGCAATTAGAAAAACGTAGAAGGACGCCAGAAACTAAAGTTTGTGCCTCAGATGTTGTGCTGAGTTTTGAGGGACTGGATCTCGTGTTTATTTTCCTCCTCTTCCCTCTGAGCCGGAGCTGCTGTCACGGGCCAACCTGCATCAGCGCCGGCACCGCTGTGTGCTGACCTCTTATGTAACTGGGAGAATTGGCGAGCGGCTGATAGCGGGGGATATCGTCTCTGAAGCCGAAATGTTTATTTTCAGCCTCTGTTCTTAATAGTTTGGAGGAGCTGAGTCGACACTCACATCTGTCACCGGCTCCTGGCGAGCTGCTCTCAGCTCCCAGTCTGTTCCTCTCGCCGCGTCCCGGTTCAACCTGCTGGGTTCTGTCCTGTCGTCCACCGGGTCAAAGGTCGGGCAGGGAGAGTGGCTCTCAGAAAACTTGATTAAATGCAAACAATGTCCGTCAGTGTCTGCGGACGACCTCCGCTCCCTCTGCTGAGGTTTTGCTTTTCATTAAGTGGCTGTAGAGCCGTTATAAAAGCCTCACACGTCATTTGTTGCCCCATTTTTTCTTTTCTTTTTTGTAACTCGGCGGCAGGAACTCCGCAGTGCCTCATAAAAAGCATTAATCAAACAGGACCAGGAGGATTTCTTCACTTCTTATTTAAAGATAACAGCTTCTACCCACTAAAAAGACAAATATTTATGCTGAACGCTGTTCGATGAGTTATCAGATTGTTTGTTACTGACAGCGGACAACTAGAGCTGCAACAATTAATTGATTAGTCGATCGAAAGAACATTAATTGCAAACTGATTAATTGTTCTTCATTTTTCAAGCATTTGCTGGTCCATTTTCTGCTTTTCTTCATCATTAATCACCGTAAATTAAGAGTCTTTGGGGTTTTGGACTGTTTGTTGGACAGAAGAAGCAAATTGAAGAAGTCGCTTTGGACTCTTAAGAAGTTGTGAGAGTCATTTTTTTTTTTACAGTGAAACCTGCTTTGTGCTGATTTGCGTAATTTGTGGCCGTTTCTTGCGAATTGCTGTATCGTTTACATATTTTCAGGCCTCACAACGGTATTCAGTAATCTCATGAAATTCCCTTTTGATTCAACTGCAGCTGAACTCAAAAGAAATAAAGCTGGTCACGAGGGATGACAAATAAACACGACTCCACGAAATGTAAATAGTGAGGAATCCTCTGCACGAAGTCGTCCCGGCCAGAGAAAACTCAAGAAGTCGCTGCTGAAGTTGGTCGGTCTGTTTCTGTCTGCAGGCGTCTCTGCGTTCATGGCCTGGTAACTTCAAAAGAGACGAACCTTTCTGTGCTGCGCTGTAAACTGGGAGTGATTGGAGCAGTTAATTTGAAGCAGAGTGTTTATTCCCTCCAGGTTGATTTGTTTGTCCAGATGGGAACAATAACACTGCAGCTTCACAGGGATCCAATAACTGCACAGAGAAGCAAACTCTCCTGCGCAGAAAGCTGAGAATAACAAGACGCACTCGAGGGAAACTGCAGGTTTTTTTACTCTTAACTGAAGTAAACAACGCGGGTTGATGGCAGCGATGGTGCGCAGACCTCCATCAGTCTGCGCTGATGTTGGAGGGGCTGTAATCTGATTTGTTGTGACTCACCTCAGAGTCTCTGACCTGGTGGGATGAAGCTAATCGGAAACATGCAGCGAGTGATCTAATGTTGAGCCCACTGGATTTTGTTTACAAGCCTCACATCAGTTGTAATCGAGGCAAGAAGGGGAAGTTTTCCACTAACATTGGGACTCCAGCAAACCGAGCGTAGGTGTGATTTCAGCCTCCAACCGTGACTCGTCTGTATCGATCACAAGACAAGATTGCGCCACGAGGACAGCTGTGCATCATCGCGGTGGTGTGACTGGATCACCAGCGGGTTTACGTCCTCGACCTATTGGCTGTGTTATGCGGTGAATCATCTCTTGCTCCCTCTCCGTCGTGTTTTTCCACTAATTCTGTTTACTGCATAACATACCTGCGAAAGTATTCCCATATACTGGTCGGTTTGCTGTTTCGCAACCTCCCCAGGTGTTGAAAGACGCGTATGTAGGACAGCAGAGAGTGTGTCAAAGACTTTATAAAGTCACCGAGTTTGAGAGCGAGGTGTTGTCTCAGACTGACTGCATTAAACATGTCTGTTTAGAGACGCAGGTTCTCTCCAGTAATCAGCACAGATTCGTGTGCTCTTGTTTCTCGAGCAGCAGCGTTTCTCCTGTCGCACAGAAGCCAGCGCAGATTTATTCCTCTGTACTTTAAGAGCTCAGGAGAGTATTTTCAGTATAATGATGGGATCACAGGCTGACTGTAATGACAGTGAGGAGACCTCAGGCTCACTCCACAGCTCCTCTTCTCCTTCATCTTCCCCTCCTCCTCCTCCTCCTCCTCCTCCTCCTCCTCGTCAGCAGCCAGACTCGTCCTGGCTCACTTTGTTAACATGGCTTCCAAACCGGTCGACTCCGTCCTGAAGGCCCCGCTGACTGGAGATCATAATTAACCCTTCAGTTGTTCCTGAACTGAAGATTTATTGTCTCAGTTCCTCCTCCCCACAGGATGCGAGTTTTTCGAATGACTATATTAAAGTCATGTGATTTTTGAAGTGATACTTATTAACTTTACAACAATTTCACTTCTGTTTCCAAAGTGCTTTCTAGTCGGAAACAGAAGGATGCAAAGACAGAGATAAACCACCAGTTTCACCGCAATGCCATATTAAATTGCTTCTTTGGATACAATGATTACAGATATTACAAAATCTGACGTGAAACAAGTTTTCGATTCAGTCCGAGTTCAAGAAAGAGAGATTTATTGGAGCAACACAGCGAACTCGGCTAGTTTGAAACCGTATTTTACTTCAAATAACCGAGACAAGAAATGGAAGAAATGGAAAAACATTCTACTTTTACAGTATCATGTAACCGTGTGTGTTCAGGCAGCGCGGCGTGCAGCATCACCCGCTGTTCGTCACCATCTGTTTGCCTCTCTGGCGCACACACACACCGGAGGTCCGGGGTTCAGGACTCGAGGCTCCATCGGGGCGTCCCGGTGGATCTGCAGCGTTTGAGGCGCCGCGGTTTCAAAACTGTCAATGAACCTTTTGTGTGTGTCGCTCAGACTCCCCGCTCGCTGGACCGCCATTGTTTACTTCGCTCCCCGCTGAGAGGACAGATTGACGCTGAGAGATAAATGAGAAAAATGCACAAATGAGCAACGATGCATTATTCCAAACGAGATGTGTCTGCTGTATAATATTTTAGAAGTAAAGCCAGAAGAGTGCTGCTGAAACAGCAATCACACAAAGAAGAAGCACAGATTCTGATGGTCGTTCTATCCCAACTTGATGGTCTTAGTCTCATATCATTATTAATTAAACAATTAATGAATGTATTTCTGCAGATATCACTCGTAAAGAAAGTTGAGCAGCAGGAAGATAAATGTGGACAGCTTTTAAAAATGCCTGACAAAGTGCAGCTGAAACAAACAGAAAGAAGATAGTTTGAATAATTAATCTTGTCAGCCCGTCAAAATGTCAAGCATACGGTTGTTAATGCTCTAAAATTTTGATGTTCTGTATCGTTATTAATGCAACAGCAGCCGTTCTGACGGCGTTCCAGCTCTGAAAACTTAAACTTGGGCTTTGACGGAGTTGGACAGATCAGGTCTACGAAACAGTCTTGCTTATATTTCTGTGGATGTTCGTCTTCTGTGCGGTTTCTGGCCTCACAGTTCGGTCGTCAGTAAGCTACAAACCAAGCCGAGGCTCCTCCCGCCTCATCAAAGATGGATGCCTTTTTATATTTTTATGGCGAGGGCGAGGAAGGGAGGCCGAGGTGTAGTTAACAGCGGATCAATAATATATTGCACCCGGTTCTTTTTATGCCTCTTTCAGCGGAAGACTTAAAAGCACTTTTGGCCGCTACAGATCTGCTGGTCTGGTCACTGTGACTGCTGATGGTGGAGCAGAGCGTGTGTTGACACGGTGTCTTGTTATTAGCGCGGAGGGAGGAGATGTGATGGTGCATGTTTAACGTGATTCAGATCCTCGTCTTGACCCCGCCGAGGGCGATCCAGCCGACGAACGAGCGCCTCTCGGGCCGCAGGAGATCCTGCTGTGTCGGCGGTGACACGACGATCACATTTCTTAGAAAAATGTGTTGATGTTGGCGCAACACGAGGAGCGACGTTTGGCTTTCTGAGCCCGCGATCTCCTGATAGGAACTGAATAAGAAATGCAGCGTTCATCATCATCGGGACACGCAGGGAAGGAGAACTGTGAAATGTCATGTAAAAATTTAATATAATCTGTGCTCACTAATGAGAAAACCCTTAGAAATGAAGTATTAATTATTGCTTTGTGAGATGGAAATGACATGTAATATGTAAATGCCACTTAATAAGTGAGTAGATGCTGTATAATTGCTTTTACTCGTATTTGAAGGATGATTTCTGTCCCTCTGGTCGGCGTGAACTAATATCCAGACTGAAAAGATGAACAGCGACTCATTTAGATAAACAGGAAGTCTGCGTTCACCACGTAAAAGGTGTCACAACTCATGTCGGTCACATTTATTCCTCTTTTTTGTTTGATATTGTGGTTTTTAACTCAGCAGATTTTGAATGATGTGGCTTTTACTTCTTCCTTAATTTGTCGGTGCAGTCTCTGTCCTGTGTGAGCGACTTGTCGTCCTGAGCTTGTTTTTATGTTTTTTTTATGAGCTCAACCATATTTAAATCTTGAAACCCGCAGAGAGGAACTGAATTAACACTGCTTGTCTCTCTCTTCCTTCACAGCTCTTCAGAGAAGTTAGAATAATGAAGATCTTGAATCATCCCAATATAGGTAAGTGGATCTCATCCTGATGTTACGAAGGTTTGCAGTTCGCCTGCTCGTAAACATTTGACTTGCAGGTTTCTGACCTTCGACCTTTATGTTACCGAGCAGTCACGTGAACCAGCGACACGCTGCCAGCCTGTTTTTCATCTTCGTGTTTGCAGTCAGACTGCTGGTGAAGCTTTTTGGTTCCCTTTTTTTTTTAGAAATGTGTTTTGGTTCACGCAGAAGTCACAGGGGATTACTGGGAAGGAACTTCTTTAAAATCACACTTGTGTAAACACAGCAGCCATTTTAAGCAAGAAGACGGGACGAACGCTTCAGATGCAGTTTAGATTTTATAACGTGGATGTAAATTTGAAATAATCTGGAACATTTCAGTGTCTCATTGACTTAAAATGGCTGCCGTGCTCTTTAACCGCATCCGATTGATGAGACTAGAAATTGGAGGGTCGTTCTTTCCGCTTTTGTTTTGGGATCCGAACGTGAAGCGGTTCTGATCAATAAGTGAGTTAATACGCAGCCTGGAGCTGCTGCAGCGCTGGAATCACACAGCCACTGCAACAGGAAATAGCAACTAACAGTAAACCACGAAACCACAAGCAGCAAATATGATGAAAAACTGTTGGAGGATAAAAGTGTTTTCATGGTCACATAATCTATCGTCTGTTGGACAACAATGTCTGTGATTCCCTGATATCGGCTAACTGACACGTTGGTTGACCTTCTAATAAATACCCTGACTTTAATATACAGTAAAGGTTGTAAAGATGCAAGTTGTAACACAAAGAAGCTGATAAAATGCTGACATGTGAAGCTGGATAATGAAATGTTTGGCTGATTAACATTCATCTTAATTGTAAAGCAAAAAAACCCAGTCGTTTTAACTTTCGTTTTGTTCATAAGGACAAAAATGCACCTTTATAACACAGAATCAGAGTTGTAAAAAGTACCCAAAAGTAAAGATATCGTGTTAAAATATTACTTTGGTCACCCATTTGGATGTTAATCTAGTAGTGCATTTAAATAAAAGTAAATGAAATACATATTTTCATGATTTTAAAGCATTTTTGGCATCGTTTGGGTTTATTTGTGCCTTTAAATTGTTGTAGAGTGGAAATATATAACGCAGCAGAAAATGTAGATATTCAAGTAAGTACATGTATCTCAAAATTGTGCTTAATTACAGTTATTGAGTAAATGCGCTTAGTCACATTCCATCACCGCACAGAACACACACGCGTCTTTAAAACACACACCTCAGACGCCCCGCCGCGCTGCGTTTTGGTGTCGGAGAGACGGGATTCCCCGCTAATTACTTTTAATTTCCTCTCCTCGCGCTCCATGATTTCCTCTGCAGAAATGTGATTATAATTACCGGGCTGATAGTAAGCGCTCACCAGCCCGTTCGCTCTCCATCAGCCACCTCTCCGCCCTCTCGCTCATTGTCTTCCATCCCACCTTGTCTATATTTAGCAGCTTCAGCCGCTCATCACACAGTCTTTTATATCTCCGCGCTCGACACACTGCAGCGAGGAGAAGAGGGGAAGAAAAAAAAGCAGCTTTTGGACTGAACTGTAAATATTGAGTGCTGCTCGGCTCGATGCTGCGCTTACATGGTCACGACACACAGATTCACATAACTCCCCTCGTCCCCTCCTCTCTCTGGGTGTTCTATGAAACATTTTTGGTTTTATTGACAATTAATAGTTTCCTCTCTTTCTCTATCTCTCTCCCGCCTTTCAGTGAAGCTTTTTGAAGTGATTGAGACGGAGAGGACGCTCTACCTGGTGATGGAGTACGCCAGCGGAGGTGAGAAAACGTTCTGTCGCTGTAAACCAACAAGCGATACAAGTGATTGTGTTCCCACCTGCACACGTACAATATCACCGAGACTGTGCATGAAACAGAATATAAGTGAGAAGCTGAACATCAGATGTAGTTGGTGGAACTGTGCGCTCTGTGTGCTGCTCCCGAGGTCCCGAGTATGATTTATTAACACCAAATGTGATAAATGTGTGTGAATAATTTAGAGACATCGGGAGGGGCGTGTAGTGTGCAGACTCGTACTTCTGTCTGAAAAGGACCAACACAAAACTGAGTAAATAGATCGCCTCAACTCAGTGGCCCAAGCTGCATTGTGGATCGTTTTTGATCGTCCAAAAGTGATACAGGAGTGCGATGTTAGACTAGTAGACTGATGTTCAAAACCAGATTACATGCAGCTTCCTCTGCAGCCTCTAAATGTGTGGCGTTACCTCTGAAACGTGTTTCTGTCCTTCTGTTTTTATGTGCATTTTAAATTTCTACATGGGGGGAAACAGCAGATATGTCAACTCATCAATACTGTGAGAATTTGGTTGCGCAACAAGTGTAAAGTCACGTTGTTCTCGACAGGAAAACGTCTTCTAAAAAAAACTGTTTGCTTTCGTAAAGTCTTCAAAATGTGTGAACGTTAAAAGCGGCTCTCTGGAGGTCGACGCTGCTGGAGGGATGCTGACGTGCGTTGATGTAGAGTCACAAATCGGTCTGATGGAAAAAGAGAGTGGCGGGTCACAAACCAAAACAAAAAGCTGTGGTCACGTCTGTCGGCGTCGCACAGAGACGAACGCACTTCCTCCAGTCAGAGTTACACGACGTTCTTCCTCCTCTGTAGCTTCACATACCTGACTGTGACTAATGTGAGTCTCTTTTTATCAGCGATGAGTTGCTTTGTATTAAAGCTAATGAAGGAGAATGAAGAGAGGCTTGTTCACTGTGGCAAATGTTAAAAAAGAAACATTTCCAGGAAAAGATTCAAGTGTAGAAACACACAAAAGCACCGACTTTGTTCACTAATGGCATTTATTAGCCGACTTACAGTCGTCGGCGTCGGTCAAAGTGCCCTCCTTTACATTTCTTGGGAAAGTGTTCCTTTATTTTTCAATTAATGCAGCGCCACACATGCACGGGACATCTCAGCATTGATTTCTTGGAAAGGTCGTGTTCTGGACGCTCGGCAAATTGTAGAGATCTGTTCGTAGACGAGGAAATCGCATTATGACTGAGACTGTGATCGTTGGCCAGTTGCGTTCGATCCTAATGAAGTAAATCTAATATTTCTCTCGGGTTTGGGATTGATTTTCTTGGAATTCAAGAGGAATCTCAAGGCAAACCCCCTCAGCTCGGCCCAGACGCTGAGAGGATCTCTGCAGGAACGTACTCTTCTACGCAACTTTGACCAAAAAAACAGGTGTTAAACGTCGAGAGAGAAAAGTAATTGTTTAAAGATCCATCTCTGGATTTTATGATCATTCAAATAAAGACATAAATCGGCAATCTAACATAAACTTCCTGTTCCAAATGTCTCGTTTGTTGCTCGTTGCACATTCTCGACTTATTTTTAAAGTAATGATTTTCTTGCTGCTCTCCAGTTTATCCCGTGTTCTCCTCCCGATGTACAGCTCATGTTGTGCCCTTTCGCTCCGACATGAAATGTGTTATCTGGCACATCCTGACTTCAGCAGCTGAATCACAGCGCGGCGATGAATTGTTGCATTTCTGGAGCTGTAAAGTATAGAAATGTACAATCTGGCCGCCTCTGCAGGTCACCGCTGAGAGAGTGGGAGGGTTTCAAGGATTCAGGAGAAAGTGGGGGAGGCGTTGTTTTGTTCCTTGTCGTTCAGTTCCTCATTTTGCCTCGATATGGACACACATATGCACACACACGGACTCCACACACAAGGCAGCCGCCCGAGTTCAATTAGCACGCGAGCGAGCGTAGTCACGTTTTGGCTGGAAGTGTGCAGAAGTGTGGGCCAAAGGAAGGGTCTGCTGCAGCAGCTTTGTGCCTCCAGGAGAGGCTCAGTGTGGAGGAAGCAGCTCCGCTCGCCTCAATATGGTCAAGAAACACCCTCCAACCATGCACATGGGTGATGGTGCAGGACAGCTGCTCGGAGAAGTTCACCCTCAAGTTATTTTTATAAGTTGTGACTCACTTTTTTTTGTTTCTACCTACTTCGCATCTCTGACTTTTCATTCATTGCTTTCTGCCTCTTCCTCCGTGTCTAAGACTCCTCGTCGTTCTCTAATTCTCTCTCTCCGTGTCTCTCTTTCGCAGGAGAAGTCTTCGACTACCTGGTTGCACATGGAAGAATGAAGGAAAAAGAGGCCAGGGCTAAATTTAGACAGGTACCCAGCTTTCTCCCCCTGCAGTGTTCTGGTTTCACACCTCTGCTCCCGACTCTGCCTCAGACAGGTCGCTGTCCTGCTTCTGGGACGGCACTCTGAAGACGGATTAGAAATGTCCAGACCCGCCTCTGTCCCCGTCACAGACACTCAACAGCTGTCTCACATTGTCCAAAGTCATTAAGTGTTGCGTGATGATAAAAAACTGGCCAAAAGCGGAACTGTTTTATATGCTCGAGGAAGCTTTAGCACTTCTACAGACACCAAAGATCTTTTAATACATTTCCCAAGCAGCTGCACATCGGTGAGTCATGCAAACATGAATCCAAGTAACATTTTAGAGAGCAAAAATGTACTACAATTTGTTCTACTGCGGTAAAAAAAAAACCTTTCGGCTGTTTTTAAGACCGAACATGACTGCAGTTTGACTCAAAACTGTGTCATAAAGAGGTAGTCAGCACTCAAACGTACGGTCACATTACGCTTCCAGCCTGAGGATGTTTGCTTCGTCTCCCACTCAGATTGGTTGAAGCCTGCTTGAATTCAGATGTGCTTGATTCAGTCGGCCGTGGTGGACGCTCTTTGTTCACAACTTTGTTGAACTTTGACGAAGCGGATGTGGCCACTCAGCCAGTAGAAACAGCGAATTGTGAAAAAGGACAAATCATTACTGTAGCGTTTGTTCTCACCACGGTGAGAAGAGGTGTGTGTCTTCACCGGTGTCGTGATTCGATTACACTCACCTGTCAACAATTCTCAGTGCACCAGAACGGTGCAGCAAAACTGTTCCAACAGTGCTGTTTATGGAAGATTACATTGCAGGAAAAAAAGGGTTTTCAGAGAGTCTTAAGATGCGTCTGTGGTTCATGCAGGATCAAACAAATACGAAGCCAAAAGATACTGAAGAAAATTCCCTTTATTTAGTTTTCTCAGTTCTACTTTTATGAAGCTTTCTGCAGCAGTGTGGATTCGGAAACATCGCCTGCAGCACCGAACAATAATGGAACAGAGGATAAAAGGAATAATTGCACCGCAATAACAGACGCTGCAAAAAAAGCCAATGAGCAATAAGACTAAGGCGAGATGTGAGAAGTTAATATTTCTAAATGTAGGAAGCTTTTGTACCCTGCAGATCATCTGTGACCTGGACTGTGAGAGAGAGATGTACAGTAGTTTGACTTCACAGAGGAAACCTGCTCGCTCTCACCCCGCTGGTGTCTTCAGCCACACCTGTGTTATGTTTTATCTTTCCTGTCGCTGTCGACCACATCTCCTCCCCCTCCTCCTCCTCCTCCTCCACCACATCCTTTATCACAGTCTGAGAGCTGAGCACCAGACATTTAACTAAACTCTGCTTGTCTTCTTCCTCGTACAGATCGTATCGGCGGTGCAGTACTGCCACCAGAAGCACATTGTTCACAGAGACCTCAAGGTGAGTTCAGAGAAGGACGAGAATACTGTGGGAACTTTTGACGGCGGCTTCATTCGACCAGAATGCATTGCAGCCACATGATAAAGAGGAGAGCGTGCAGCCGTTATCGCTGCGTTCTCTGAAACTGAGGACTTTTTGGAAATGTAGGCACAAACACAAAATAATCTCTTTAAGTTGCACACGGCTGATCGTATTAAAAAAAATGCATTCAGTCTTTTTTTGGACCAAATCTTTTGTTATTAATCTGACAACATGTGAGCCAATATTGAGACATCTGAGTATTTATGTCTTGAGATTTTCTGCATGTTTTATTCTGCAGAAAACTAGATATTTAAGATGTTAATTAGCTCTCTACAACTAAAATCAACACACCGTTTTATTCGCATCGCAGTTAATCATTACGTCCCTGCGAAGAGTTTAATTTAGCGAAGCGTCTCTGCTTTTGAGGCTAATTACGCCTGACTCAGTGGACAGAAAAGGTCAGACGACTGCGCTGACGTCAGTGTTACGTGTTTTATGACTCTCCTTAACTCCCATATTCCCTCCGACGGCTCACACACGCCACATCTGACTGCAAATCGCAGCATATGCTGCTAATGAGGCTCCGCGCTGCCTTTCCCTGACTTCCTCCTCAGCCCTACTTCTACCTTAATTCCTATCATTACGCCACAGTCTGAGTCCCTCTAAACTGTGCACACGTTCAGCGCCCGTCGTAGTGTAAATGGACCTCCTCCACTTCGCAGCCGTGACGCTCTTCCACTTCTCCGAGTATAAATATTGATGGGTCTGTATTTTTATCTCAGTGGGAGTCGCTCGGCGAAGAGAGAGGTCCGTGTATCTTCCTGCGCGTCTAAACTGTTTCCTCTGTAGAGCTTCATGAATGATCCATGAGGAGGGAGATGTGAGCGCGGTCTCTTCTGTCTGCTCCGTGTTTGCAGAAGATACACGTGTGTGTGTGTGTTTGTCCCTGTGTGTAAAGAGGGCAGGTGTTCCTACGTCACAGGTGTGATCCAGGTTAGATTTTACCCAGCGAATGATCCCTCAGGCTCGTCTGACTCTGATGTCACTCACTGAGATTACACGTTTTTCTTCCGTTGTGGTTGTTGCTGGTCAGTCTCGGTGTTGTGACTGTTGTTTACTCCTCCTGCAGCTGAGAGCAGCTCAGGATGGCCGTTCAGTCTTCTCTCTGCTCTCTTTTGCTTCAGCTTCCTAATTAGTGTTTTTCGCCTACAGCTGCTTGTGAGCAGCGAGCAGATGTTTGAGTTTAAAGTCCTCCCGTTCTTTGTTTGAACATCTTCATTCACAAAGTAGATTTTCAGTTTCATTACATCAGATTATATCAAACCAAATCACTCTGTTTATATGAATATGAGCAGAAATTATAAATGAGTTGGTGAAGCAACAGAAACTTGATGTGAGTTAGTCGAGGCACAGAATGAATGAAGGCTGGTACATTTGTTTTACTCACAGCAGACAAAACAAAGGTAGTTTATTGGATCTCTGGTGAAATTAGAGCATTCAGAAGCGTTTGTCCAACAGCAATAACAAAAGATGTGCTGCTTTTCTGTTTTATACTAAAATTGGGGCTTAAAGAAACTGTAATGAGCAATTTTTCACTGTTTTCTGGCTTTTTATACACTAAAGAAATGCTCCTCTTTGCTTTCTTCAAGAGTCAGATGAGAAACTGAAACTAAAATGATGTTAAAACTACTCTGAAGCCAGTTAGCTTAGCTTAGCATAAAGACTTGAAGCAAAGGGAAACAGCTAGCCTGGCTGTTGTTTGTGTAATGTAGACGTTTCTTTGCTTTCTGTGCTGCATAAAGAAATGCATAAACTTAGATTTAGCAAATTATAAATTGTTATTTAAGCTCTTTAATTAACGTCTGAGGTAAAATTGCATCACAGCATTATAACCTCTGACCTTCATGTGTTCGTACTCAGGCTGAGAACCTGCTGCTCGACGCAGACATGAACATCAAGATCGCAGATTTTGGCTTCAGTAACGAGTTCACTATGGGCAACAAGCTGGACACGTTTTGCGGTTCTCCGCCGTACGCAGCGCCGGAGCTTTTCCAGGGGAAGAAGTACGACGGGCCGGAGGTGGACGTCTGGAGTCTGGGAGTCATTCTGTACACGCTGGTCAGCGGCTCGCTGCCCTTCGATGGACAGAACCTCAAGGTAGGACGGCGCTGAGGATGTCTGGATGCATCACATCTCATGACCTGATGTTATTTAATGATTGTTAATGATTTCCATGAGCGTTCAGTATCCAAAATGTGACTCATGGCATTGTGAAGTGTTTTGTTGACTTCCTGTTCGCCGTTCCTCGTCCCTGCAGGAGCTGCGGGAGCGTGTGCTCAGAGGGAAGTACCGCATCCCTTTCTACATGTCCACAGACTGTGAGAACCTCCTCAAACGCTTCCTGGTGCTCAACCCGTCCAAGCGGGGTACTCTCGAGGTGAGGGAGGACGCAGAAAATGTAAATATACCTCTCAATTCTTAACACACTCCCACAGCACGTCTGCACCATCGGAGAATGCCATCTATCCTCCACCTCTCCAACAAAACCCCCCTTCCCCTCCTCTCGGCTCCTGCATCCCCTCCTGCATCATCTTCTCTGACGCCCACGGTGTCCTGTTTTCTGTGTGCGCCGGCCCACACTCTCCTCCTCCTTTCTGATGTTGTAACCATGAATAATGCATCGTCATTCTTGTTTTGTACCAAAATTGTCTTTCTTGTTCACTTCTCCGCCTTTTATCTATGAGTCGACGGTACCTCAGTGCTCATTTCGCTAAAACAAGCTCAGTCGAAGCCGTTCTGAGTACGATTTGTGGCCAAAACTATTCCCGAGTCCTTTTTTTATTTGGCCAGCCAAGTTAGGAAAATATGGATGTTACACTGCTGCTCTCTTTGAATCCCTCGTTGAGCTGAGGAGTAGACAAATTTACAAACGATAACAAATCCTGCCGAGTATGTCTGTTAATGAGGGTTGAATAATAATAAAATGGCATAATCTTCCCCCTCCCAGCTCAAATCCTGCAATCAAACACTCTGCCACTGCTTTTTGCATTTTAGGAACCTGCAAAAGAACAAATGTGGAGTCTAAAGCATCAGATTTCAGGAGCTAGCATGCTTCGTAAATATCCAAACAACCGGAGCCGTTAGCTTTACTTTACTACATTTATCTAACATAAATTAGCAGCAGAGATCAAAATAAGTCCAATGTTTTGATTTGTTGCCGGAGACTCCGAGTGTTAACACGAGTCTGTCTCGCTGAAGGTCAAACTGTGTCAAAATGTCCTGAACTGCAAATCATTCCTTAATTTTCCACGATTCATAAGAGGACGAAAATATTTAGACATTTCATTTCCCTCGGAGCATCTGCCGAGATTAAAAATAGTCGCGTTTGATGTCAGAGGCAGAAAGGACGGAGAGAGAATTGTTCCACAGATCAATCAGCCCGGCGATCGCGTTGTCAGAAACTGTTAATGATCGTCTTTTCTAGCCGGAGTCGTGCAGCCCTGCCTGACACTCGGCAGCATATCATTAACATATAAAACGCTGTTTCTTGAGGAGTATTTTTGGCACAGAACTCTAAACTGGATCGGCTTTAAAGGAAGTGTTGTGTTTAATTAAAGAGACGCTTTCCATCTTTTATTTGCTTTTGGAGAGCAATCTTTTTTTTTTCCTCTCTCGTTTGCGTCTCGTTGCTTTCAGTCGAGCTGAATATAAAAGATTTGAACAAAATGCTGTTGGCTCGACTCGGAGGGTCACATGCGTCGGCCTCATATGACACTGGATTGCCCTGGTTTACAGCAGAAGGTTTGGTTGCATCAGAGCCTGATCGGTGATAATTAGTTTGGCTCTGTCGTGATTAAAACCCCAGAGAGCCGATTGATCAGCTGCAAATTAAAACAAAAGGTGCAAACAGATGAGACGCGGCACAATATGGACGCCACAGTGAAAGGACACGACACACGGCATGTTCATTTTCATCTCCTGCATTTTATTTTAAAGAGCACCAGTTAAAAAGGAACATTAGATGTTCCTGTATATGTTGTTCGGAGGGAATAAAGGGGATGTTAATGTAGCCGGTCTCATAAATGTTAATCTCACGTTTGATTTATTGAAGTGCTGCTGCGAAGGCGACATGAAACAAGTTAAAGAACGACATTGTGTGTCGCTGTTTTTCAGTAACGTGCATCTGGAGAGGCAAAAACCTCCTCGCCCACAAAACCCACAGGTTTCTATGAGGAGTTTAATTTAAGCACAATGCAGTCTGATCATGTTTAATACAACCACATCACATCAAGCTCTGTGAAATCCTTTTTATCCAGAAAGCTAGAAAGTAAAAGTATAAACTCCTTAATTCTCTACGTTGTCTCATCGTCTGCAGAGCCGGACAGACTCATGAATCGATGTCAAAGTATGTTTGAGGTCATTTTAGACTCTGTCGCTGTTAGTCGTGCACCAGAGGCTCCAACATGCTAATTCTTTTGCCACCAAACTGGAAACAACCGTGTCCGGAGACGTTACTTATTTAGCTTGTCTGTCTCTAAAGAAAAACTGGTAACTTTCATCCGCGTTATTGCAGAAATCTGTCTTTCTCACGTCTCTGGGTTCTAATTTTCTCACTTTGCTTTTGCAGCAAATCATGAGGGATCGATGGATCAATGCCGGATTTGAAGAGGACGAGCTCAAGCCTTACACTGAACCTGAGCTGGACATCACGGACCAGAAGAGAATAGGTAAAATAAAAAAGAACATCGAACTGTGTGAAATAACGTCCCATCCGATCTATCACAGTAAAACTCTGCGGTGTTTTTTGCTGTTGAGAAAACGTCGAGTTGTTAAACGTTAGCGGGGTAAACGTAGACTCATTATTTCTGTGCTGAAGAGGCTTTAAAGAAAAAAGATGAAACGTGAGGATGAATAAATAAACACGAGCTGTGCTGCTGCATGAGACGAGAGAGAGAGAGAGAGAGAGAGAAGCCTCCCCATCGTGCCCTGGATGAAAGCTGTAAACGAGGGGGAGCGCTTACGTAAGAGCAGCTGAGGTTGGCTGTCGGTGCACATGTGCCGGTACAAACTCCCAGTGAGTGCAGGAGAAGAGATGTCTCAATCTTGCAGAGGAATCCCTGAATCCTTAATAATGCATATAAAAGCTTACGTAAACTTCCCCCCCAAAAGGAAGAAGCAAGATATTTGAGGGGCGATCGTGTCTCCCACTGCACAATGATTTCAGTCGTGACTTTAGGAGGCATGTGAGTCACTTTTTTTTTTTACATAAAAGTCACAATGGTAGTCTCACAAAGTCGGACGTGGTAACAATCTGATCGTTTTCTGTTCAGATGCCACAGAATTAACACAGAAATCACTCTGAACTCTGAGCTTTAAGCCGCCGAGGAGATAAAAGCTTTCGACCGATCGAATCAGATAATTAATCTGCAGCCAGAACAGCAACGGTTATTTCATAATTGATTCATCTGCAGATTATTATAATCTATATTATGATTATAATTATATAAGATAATTCTATTAATCACGTGTTTTTTTCTGATTTGATTGAGGTGTTTTTATTTTGAACACAACAGTGAAATTAAAGCTTTCAAATCATAAACAACAAAAATGAAATGACAGAAAACTTGTTCGTCAATTCTATAAAGAAACTGGTTAATTTTCTTTCTTTTCAGTCATTCAGCCAATCGTTGCAGCTCTTCCTACAACTAGATTAACAGGAAAACATTTTTCAAAAACCATTAACGTCATAATTTCCCACCTCCGGTCTGTCCGGGCGGAACTGAATCACTTTGTCTTTAGTCGTCTGTGAGAGTACGTTTGGTTTTGAACTTTAGAGGACGACGACTTTAGGTCTCGATGCTGCGCACAACATTTATTCACTGTTTTTATTTGACATTAACACTGAAACTTCCTGGATAACATGACATCAAACGTCACACGGGCATCAGAATAAATCTTTCCTTTAAACCGCGTTCCTCCTCCATGTCATAAAATGTTAGGAGGCAGCAGCCGTGTTGAGAGGGAGCAGGAGGCTGAAAGTGAGAGAGAGAGCGAGGACATGGATGAAAGATGGTTATCTCAGATTCTGCCTGGTTACAGAGGCAGGGCTCGTTTCTCACCCTCAGTCTGACGTTTCAGACAGTTTTCCAAGAAGCTCGATGTTTCCCTGCAGGTCGGACATGATTAAAGTTTCCGGGCATAGAAGACAGATTCTTTTAAAAAAAGATAATCATGGCGTGGGTGTGTTGTTTTTTTTTATTAGTTTACTTCAATTTGTCACGTCTGCCAGGCTGGATTACTCCACGTCGGGGTGGAAAGAATTAATTCGACCAAATTAGAAGATGTCAGTCGGTTTAGAAACGTGAACAGAAGAGCCGTAAACCCACCGAACATAATGGCATTAGCACGGCTCTCAGCGGAGACGTTCAGCGTGAGGTGGTGATCAGAACGCAGCCCGAGAGGCTTTTTCCTCCCTGACGGCGAGAAAATTCTGTCGGACAGGATGAATTATGTGCATTTATAGAGTTTGTGGTATTTTGAGAGCAGTAAACACGGAGTTTCTGCTTAAGAGGCGTCATGAGCTTCTTAAAGCTGTCGCAGGTTGCAAGTCATCCAAAGTATCATTGAGCAGAAGCAGAAACTAGTGAATATTGATTTAATATTTCAGATTTTATGTCCCTTCTAGAATGAATCAAAGTCCACAGCAGAGATTCTAACTGCCGTCCACATAAAGCGATCTGCTCCAAGGACACGTTTTTATTTCAGAAGCTAACGTTTGCTAAAAATACAGAGACGCTCTGACACTCTCACGCTCTTTACTGTTAACATCCCATTGAAGCTTCTTCTGCCTCTCACAGCTCGAATTAGCTTCAGGCTGCGGGAACAGATGCTTGTTTTTAAAAAATTTAAAAACAAAAAAACCTCCTGAATGTATTCAGAGTTTTGATCTCGAAGTGCGTCGCCCGGAGAAAACGAGACGCAAACCTGCTCCGACAGAGTCGTTACCGTCGGGAAATCAGAGCGCATCAGCGAAGCTCGTGACTCATCTTAACACCTTTTACCGAGAAGCCGGTCCTGCCTGCGCTTTGATTAGAAGTGTTCTCTCTGACGTGTTTCAGATAGAAGAGCAGCTATTAAAAATTAATGGGCGGCGTAGCGTCGAGATGAAAGGATGGAAAGCCTTCGTATAATGCATGTTGGGGGAGGGAAACACTCACGGGGATAAATGTTTGAAGCAGATCGAGCTGAAGCTGCAGCAGGAAACTCCGCTCGGCTTCACCTGACATGCTGCTGCAAACGTGAGCCGGACGATGGGGAGGCGGTGCGTCACGGTCACGTGTGTGTGTCTGTGTGTGTGTGTGTGTGTGTGTGCCTTGTAACACTCTGACTGCTTCTTGATTGATCGAGGCAGAACCAGAGGGAAGGAAAACGACCGATTGTGTGATTTCCTCGCCCCGCAAACACGATTCCTGCTCACCCTTCATGTAATAATCCCCGAGGAGCGTCTGCAAAAAGGCCAGACTGAGAATTGCACATGAAAAATTAATAATCTGCCATATGCTGTCGGATATCTCGTCTATATCGTTGCTCCTTATTCTGCAAAAACGAGTCACGTTGCTTGTGAGCGTGTTGGCAGACGATGTACACTGA
>CAEMYA010000211.1:726849-740108 GCA_903131615.1 Diplodus sargus
CAACCTGTCTCTGGCCAAACCCAGACCCAACAGCGAGCTCAACGGCCAGTCGCCCTCACACCTCAAAGTCCAGAGGAGCGTCTCCTCCAACCACAAACAGAGACGTTACAGCGAACAAGGTGAGGACGACGCATCAGTCTGTGTCTTTCTGCTCCGATCGCGTCTGAAAACAAAAAATCGACCGTTAAAACTCTGTGGATGTGGCAGCCGCCTGTTCTTCTCCCTCCTAATAAAGTTTGGTTTCCTTCTCGCTTGTTGTCGGGCTGATGAAAGCAGTTAAATCAGACCAGTCACACAGTGGAGGCACTTTAACCTTTGGCTTATTTGCACAGCTCAGCGCTGTCCGCTGTGATATAATGCTTTGTCAATAACCTCCGTTTTATACGGCTTCCTCTCTGTTGGAGCTGCAGCTTTAAGCTCCGGCTCCAACACGGCGATTCACCGCCGTCGTTCACTGAACTTTTAAAGAAAGCCACATCAGGTGGCACAATTCAGCAGCAAAACAAACGCTACCTGAGACACACGGGCCTGCAACAAATAGCTTTAAATATGAATAAATCTGCTGATTATTTCTCGATTAAATGTTGGTCCAAGGTGAAGATTTAAACTGCTTGTTTGGTCCAGAAACATAAGTTTACTATCACAGAAGTCTGAGGAAACAAACATATACTCACCTTTGAGACGCTGGAATCATTTTCTGTTCAGGCTGCAGCTCTATTTTAGGGGGAAACGGCCTCAGTCTCTTTATTTTAGGATTTAAAGGTAGACAGAGTGATATTTCTTGATAACTTTGAACTAAATCAGCCAACTTCCTTTTAAAAATACCTTCATGCGCTCTTGATTACGTCCTCAGTCACTTTACGTCAGTGTCAGATATTCTCCAAATGTAGGTCGTCTCATTTTGGATAAAAACACTTCGTTTAAAACGTCTTTTTGCCGGAGGTACAAACAACATCTTTGACTCACCCGTCACACTTCTGTGTGTGTTTTCTTTCTTCTCTGTAGTCGGTCAGAACGTCCCCCCGGGGATGTCTCATCCAAAGAGGAGTCAGACCACCACGGCCGAGAACAGCGCCAAGGAGGAAGGCGGAGTCCAGCTGCGTAAGCCCACCACCCCGGGCAGCCGCGGCGCTCCGCCCGCCAGCCCTCTGCTGGGCAACGCCAACAACCCCAACAAGGCCGACATCCCCGACCGCAGGAAAGGCGCCACCACCGGCCCGAGCGTGAGTTAATAAGAAAAGAAAACAATTAATCGTCACGGTGTGTTTTTAACCATACGTGATGTTTTAAACGTATTTATATCGTCTGTTTCTCTACAGAATAACACCGCGTCGGCAGGAATGACCAGGAGGAACACGTACGTCTGCAGCGACAGAAACAACGCGGACCGCCTCTCCGTCATCCCCAACGGGAAGGAGAACAGGTGAGAGAGGATGTTTGCTGTCTTTGACCTGGTTTCATCGTGCTGATGCAGGTTTTTTGTGTTTTTTCACGAAGGGAAGAATCTGAGTTTGAGTCAGTGGACAGAAAACACACACAGGAGATCTTTTTCTTTTTGTTCCAGAGCATTTTTAGTCAGAGTTCAGAGCCTTTACTTTTTTTTTTTCAAACATGTTTTCAAACCCACTGTTTATTTTTTATTGTTTTACCATCAGTCAGTGCTTTTCTTTGCCAGTTGTTTATGTATAAATGCTCTTTTAGACCACCGAGAATGGAAAACTCCTCATTATGAACACAAATGTGGCCAAATTCAAAGCTAGTAAATATAAATATCTACAGAACTATCAGTGTCAGACTTCCACACTCGAACAGCAGCGTGTCTCCAGATTCTCTCCTCTTTTTTTTTTTTACTGTTTAAAAGAAAATCCAGACAGAATCAGAAGATTTCATCCCGTTACTTTCTTTCTATTCCTTCTTTTCTTTTCTTGTATTTATTTACGTTCCCTTTTTTTTTCTCATCATCTTTATTTTTCATTTCTACCTGTTTGTTCGTGGTTTCGGGCGGTGGGTGGGGTGTTTTATCGCTGTGGCATGACCAGCATGACTGAGATGGCTTGTGCCACTAGCCCCTCCTCTGCCTTTGCGGCCGCTGCGTTCGGTGCCTCGTCCAGTTCGGTGCGGCTGAGGTATCAAACCGTCGGCCCGTTGTACGTTTGCCAGGCGGGCTGGGCCACGCTGCCCCACTCCTACTACGCTCTGGACTACTGCACGCCCAAGTAAGACGGCAGGGCCTCCAAACCCCCCACCCTGTCTGTCTCCTCTCATGTCTCAGCCCCTGTTTGGCCCCTTCGCTAACCCACACATCCAGCCAGCTTCACACTCTGTAACCCCACAACTAAACCATGGACACCATTTCCTGCAGACAGCAGTGAGGAGAGTGTAGCGGCCAACTTGTGTTTGTGGTCGGCGTCTGAAATCTGCGCTCATCAGGAACAAGCGTCAAAATGTAGGATTACTTGTGTGTGAATCTTATTAAATGAATCGGCGACTCTTCAATAACTATTAGTTGCAGCCCAGCAGATGAAAAGTCATCACAGGCTTCTCAACAAACCGCTCAACTTCTCTATGACTCTTTTTTTTACCCCATAAACTAAAAACTAACTTATTTAATGACGTTGCTCCTGCAGAAGTCGCTGCTACAGCCAGTTGGTGAAGAGCTGCTGTTACTGAACCGTTCTGCTGAATCAAACGTGTTAAATCATCCGTTCGTCAGTTAAATGTTTCAGAGGCAAAAATCTGTGGAAGACGTCTGACTCTAATTTTAGGGGAAACTGCACGTGAAGTAAATCTTTTGGTAATAATCGGTCTCCAGTCGATGCTCGACCACTGGCTTCAAATTTAAATGCAATTATTGTGAATAATGTGCAGGATGTGATGTGGTCGCAGCAGACGCGCAGAGGAAACTTTGGTCGGATTAAAAACAACATTAGACGTTTAAATGATCAGATTTAAATCATCGTGGTTGGTTTTCTATCACTGTAGCAGAATTCTGCTGCTCTTTACCAAACGTTACCTTTTTTTCGGAACCTGGTGGGAGTTGATTTCAGACGCTGATCAAAATGGAGGCACGAGTGGAGAAAAATATGTATCCTCACACTGAAATCAAGCTGCCACGCGTTGACGAACGAGGCCTGAAACTCTGTGTGTGATAATATTTTTCCGTGTTTGCATCATCCCTCCGCCAGCCATGAACCGGAGGACCTCTTTGTCTCCGCTGCCGACATTTTTGCAATAACAAACTCTCACAGCTCTGCTCCTGGTCTCTCCTCCATCCTCTGTCTCTGAACTCCTGACCCCTGATGTTCTCCGTCTGGATCCCTCACCTGCTGGTGTCCGACACGATGGCCGAGCTCCACCCTGCTGCCCCCTCAGCAACCCTCAGACCATCGTCTCTGTTTTTTTTGTTTTAGCTGATCAGGGACACAGCTCACTCTTCTCATTGTTCACGTTAAGAGGCTTGATGTTCAGGGTGGGAAATTAACATCAGCAGAAGGCTTCGATTTGATGTTTTGGTCGTGTTACGTCGGCTAAAGCTTGTTAGCACAGCAGAATATTTTTTTTTCAGTGACCAGGGAACTATTTTGGCAACTCAAACGATTTCCTTCTGTGTGAAAGAGCCACAGAGGGTCTACAGTAGCTGACCGATGACCCATCAGAGCAGAGATTTCAGCTCTGAGCATCAAACACGAACCGCAACAGAACTAAATCAAATCAAGCTTCAAAGAATAAACATAACTGAGCTTTTTAAGACCGGTTTAAATTAAATTATTCCAAATTTGAAGCTAGTTTTATAGTTTGGTGGAGCACAATTTGATCTGCTGACTGTTATAAACTAGAGTGGGATTAAAAAGACATACACGACTGTGGAGACAGATTTTCCTTTGGTAGCAACCAAAACAGCTGATTTATTCCAGATTCCTGAGAGAAGTTTGTTATTAAGATGGCAACAGATAAACATCAGGTGTAACAGACGGATCAGAGAGAAAACCAGCCGTCTGCTGTTTGAATTTACCAGCTGATCGAAGTGAACGATGTTCAGTTTCATTTTTAAATTTAATTTCCTACCCTGTTGACATCTTAACACGCAAGACTCATTCAGTAAAAATCCATGGCCGCTTTAGAGATCCATGTAGGAATAACGAGCACTGACATTTAGAAGATGAGGAGGGAAATGTGACGAAGTTTTTCCACTGCGGTCGTTTGACCTCCACCCTTAAAAAACACGTTTATTGAAGTAAAAGACTAAATATCAGCTGCCAGGGTTCAGGATCAGTCTGCAGTGGAATGACTTTTAACCTTTTTTGTGTTTTTTGGAGTTGAACTGGATCTGTTCTGTTTCCTCTCGCCCTCCTTCCCTCCACCTCAGCAGCGTCGCCGTGTCGCCCGGCACCCAGAGGAACCCGGTGGCGTCGATCCACAGCATCGCCAACGCCACCACACCCGACCGGCTGCGCTTCCCGCGAGGCACCGCCAGCCGCAGCACCTTCCACGGCGGCCAGCTGAGGGACCGCCGCACGGCCACCTACAACGGGCCGCCGGCCTCGCCCACCCTCTCCCACGATGCCACCCCTCTCTCTCAGACCCGCAGCCGTGGAACCAGCAACCTTTTCTCCAAACTGACCTCCAAACTCACCCGCAGGTAGGAGAGGAGACACCTCGCGTCGGTCCGGCACCGAGGGGCTGGAGTTCAGCTCTCCCTCTTTCTGCTCAGTCCATTTTAAATTCACCCTGAAATAATAATTTATGTGAGACTGAATTAGAAAGCGGAGAGACTCCAGCCGCCTCTGTGCAGTTTAATCTCCTGTGACTCTGTCTGTTCGAATTAGAAGCCAATCAACACAGTGCCTTGTAGAGTTAGGATGATAAATGACATGCTGGGGGGGGAAAACACTTCACTGTCCTGTACGATGTGATTTATTCTTAAGCCTAAATTGTTTATCCGTCGCTGCCTGGACGTCTGCCACGGAGAGCTGAAACACTCTGAACGAGCCGCGATTCGACCTCTTTAATGAAATTTGAGATATTTTTACGGTCGGAGAAAGTTGAAAGGTCCCGTCGTTCATTAAAGAGGTTTGCTGATCAGCTTCTGGCACGAGAGTGATGAAGAGATCTTTTCATGCAGCGCCTCAACTTCAAATGTTAGGAGATGAAACCAGAGAACTCCAGTTAAAACAATCAGCTGGTTCTGATAATCAATCAGGTTATAAATCAATTATTCTCACATGTGAGTTTTGGCAGATTTTCTTCAATATCTGAAGGTGTTTGGAAACTAAACTTTGGGCGGTGGTGGAAAAGTACTCGAGAGTTTTTACTCCTTTCAACATAAACGCTTAGTTGCAGATTCAGATTAATAATACATCAAATCAATAAATACATTTATTATTGTTGGATGAGATAAAACTTTATTGATCCAGACGCAACTTGACTTGACGTGACTTGGGACACGATGACTCAGACGACGACTTCACTTACGTTTATCAGTTTATATTTGTAGTCTTTATTTGTCTGGTACGTGAGTTGTAGGTTTAAAAAGTTCTTTTATTTTTATTTGATTACTTTTATTTGACTGAATATCAGATTTATAATACAAATTCCATGAATTGTCATACTTTTTGAACATGAACACATCAAGGTAATGACATTTTTGGCCATAAATCAAGAATTTTACAACGATGTCTAACGATATTTGATATCTAAAAGGTCAGAGGTTAGATGCAGTGTGACATCATAATGTCACATGACGTCATAGCTCAGGAACAGCAGCTTGACTGATGTGCAGTGCTTCAGTATCTCGAGGAGGAAGAAGTCACTTGTCTTGTCTCGACATGATTTAAAGAAGCAAACGTGACTCGAGTCGTTCGATTTGGACCGAAAGATCTGAGCAGCATTTCTGCCTCTATAACAGAGAATTCATAGATCAGGGTTATTTTCAGCGAGTACTTTTCCCACCACTTGCTTCAAGGACTTTGCGATTTTTTTGAAGAGAATAATCTATAGACGCTGAACGTCCCGACACATGTTGTCTGCATGAAAAGGTTCTGGACGTGGCAGCCGGGCCAGCGACGGGACTCCCTCCTGCAATGACTGACCCAAAATGAGGAATTGAAATCATTTGATAATCAATGAACAAATGAATCTTCCCCTCCACTGTTGATGATTCCAATCACCCCATTTTTGTTCACTCATTCAGACTCCTCTCTCCCTTCCTTCCTCCTTCCCCCTCCTCTTCCTCTTCCTCCTCCTCCTCTTCTTCCTCCTCCTCTCACTCCTCCTTCACCATTTTCACTGTTTCTTTGTCTGATTCTGTTGTAGAAACATGTCATTCAGGTTTACCAAAAGGTAGGACTCCTGTACTGCCTTTTCGCTCTGTGCCAAAAATAACGAAAAACGATCTCACTGAAAAACTTCCTCTGAGACTCTACAGACGCGTGGGGCTGCTGGCACTGAACTAACACACGCTTAGCAGAACGAAAAGACTCTCTGGGAACGTTCACATGCACACAGTTCATAATCAGATTAATGTGATCGGATTTATCTTTCTAATTTATCGATAGGGCTTTTTTTTAGTGTTAAAGGAATTGTGTGACACTCACTTCCTTGAGAGCAACGTCAGAGGATTGATGCCGCTCTCGTGTCTGGATGGTAAATATGAGGCTGGAGCTAGTTAGCTTAGCTTAGCATAAAGACTGGAAACAAAGGGAAACAGCTAGCCTGGGGTTATCGAGTGCGTTACAGCAACATGATAACTGATAACTTTAATGAGAGCTGCAACGATCAGCTGATTGCAAGAATATTAATCACCAAATATTTTGATAATCGATTTGTTGCTTCAGTCATTTTTAGGTCTAACATTTGTTGATTGCAGCTTCTTAAACGTGAAGATTTGCAGCTTCTCTTCGTCATTTCTGACAGTAAATGAAGAGTTTTGAGGTTTTGAACAAACAAAGTAATTTGAAGACGTCACTTTGGTTTCTAGGAAATTGTGATGAGCATTTTCTCAATTAATCGATAATGAAAATAAACCGTAGTTGCAGCTGCAGGTGCGACATGCAGGTGTGGAGGATTTAGAGTTGTTTGGCTAGCTGTTTCCAGTCGTTATGCTAAGCTAGGCTAACTAGCTGTGTCTCCAAAGTGTTAAACTTTTCCTTTTTAGAGGGATTTAACGCAACAAGATCAATATATATAATCCACATTAAAGCATCGTAGACCTGACGATCATTTCATCAGCTGTTCCGCATTAATCTGGTTTGAACTGGTGTTTCCGTGTGTGTGTAAACGTCCTCGGCGTGGCTGTGGTTGGTCTGAGTGGACGGCGGCTGATTGGGAGAGCAGAACCGGAGCTCCTCGAACAATCAGCCGATTTTAACCAACAGCAACAACAAAGCAGCTTGCCACTAATCAATTGCCAATGCCTGCATGGGGTCGCTTCTTCCAGCCGCCATTGATTTGTGGTTTGTTTTTCTCACCACAATGATTGTTGATAACGACTGAACTCTCTCTCTTTCTCTCTCTCTGCTGTTGAAGCCTTAAACGTTATCCTGCTGCATTTATTCACCACAGAAACAGGATTTTCTCTTTTTTTTTTAACTCTCTCTGGCCCAGATGTGATTCCTTGCGGCTGTCGGAACAGGAGAAATCACCATGGATGAGATTTCTTCCTGTTTTCCGACAGGAGGAGGAAACATTTGGGCCATAAAGAGCTAAATAAATGTTTGTGTAGATGGTTGTTTGTGGGTTGAACTGTCCTTACAGCTGTAGGAGCTTAAGTTAAAGTAAATGTCTTCTGAACGGCCTGTCGGTCGATTCTTTCGTCCTCTTTTTTTCTTGTTTTTGTTTTTGGGATCGGTTGGTGTTCAGGATTTTTCGGGGCTTTCGGTTTTCTAACTTTGCGAGCTGTGTGAGGCTGTCTGGCCTTCAGCAGGGTGGTGACAGACTCAGAGGTTGTTTTCCTTGAACGCTTCGATCGGTTGTGATCGGCTACAGATCAGGAACAACGATCCAGAAATAAAAGAGGAATAAAACTGTAAATAAAAATAGTATAAAACATGAACAAATACAGTCTTTAATTTTAACTCATGAATAGATAAAAACTGTTATGATTTCAAGGTCAATCTGCAGATGACCATAAAAGATGGAGTCACATTTTTTCAAGTCTTAATACGACATTTAAATCATCTTATGTAGGAGAGATCCATTCTTAAAACAGATTCAGTGGTACTGATGGAGGACAAAACAGTTTCCAGTTCCTTATTAGGTGTTATATTATTCTAATTTATAAACCTATTCACTTCTAGATTTGTCTAAACTTTGATTTGTGACTATAATTATCTAGATAAATCATTAGAATAGCAGGATAAACGTCTGTTATGTATCTAGTGGTTTGTTTTATCTGACAATCGGCCCAAAACCCAAAGAAATTCATCTTATGTTGCTCATAAAAATGTTTTTATCACTCAGAATGTTATACAGAAAAATATATTATTTATTGCTGATAGTGTAGTTGATTTAATAGGCAAAACAAAGAATTATCTTTACTTGTTTACACAGAATAAGAACTGCATTTTGTCCTTTATTATTTACTGGAATTTCTTTAAGAACAAATCACCTTAAAGCGAGAACAAATACACTAACTGGTGTTTTTATCCAAATGGACTTGAAAGAATGTGAACGTTTCCTTTAAGAAAATGTCCGACTGATTAAAACAATTCTTTAAAAACAGATGCAACTCTTTTAACCCTTTGAAGAGATCCAGAACAGTTCAATCACATTTAATATTTCTGGGCGTCTGAAGGATTCGGGTCAGTTTCAGCTCCTCGCTCGTGTTGTTTGAAGAGGAGAAACTGACCTGACATCAGTCCAGGACACCAGAATGAAACTCCACAGGTGTGATTGATGAGTGATCAGTTAGCTGTTGCCATGTTGGCTCCTCTGAGCAGCGGAGGAGCTTTGTGGCCCGCGCAGGGAGCCGTCTGAAGGCTCTGCGGCGCCCTCTGGTGGCGGATTGGTGGATAATCTTCTGCCTCTGGCGTCTTCATCATCCAGAGAGTCGAGTCGGTGAACTCTGGTGTCATCGTCATCGTCCTCACTACGATCACTTCACTTTGCTTTTTTGTGTTTGTCTTCATTCCTGTAGAGACGAAATGGAGCGAAAAGTCATCAGACGAGTCAAAGATCCACCTGAGAAATCAATAAATAAGACTGTTGGTTCAATAATTAGCAATTAAGTGTAAAAATGTGTTTATTTAACCTTCAGTCTGTTTGTTATCTAAAACAAGAAGTGTTTTATTTTGTAACTTAACAGCCTGTTTTTGTCAATTAGGTGCTTGTTTTATTTTTCAGCTCCCTAAACCCAAAAATTAATTATTTTTACAGTGTAAAAAAAGGGGAAAATGAAAAGAAAACAAGTTTGAGAAGTTGAAATCTGAGAAATGACTTCATTTTCTGTTTACCCAATAATACATTATCATTATTTCATTATTTCTTAGTATCATTACTTACCTTTTTAAGATTATTTTATTATATTATTTATTATAATTATGTTTACTTAATTTATCCTATTTTCTGTTTGGTACTGAAATGTCAGCATTTACTCCTTTTTAGACATTTTTATTAGACTTCTAGATTATTTTGGATTATTAAATTATGTTATATCTTCTCAGAGAATCATTAGGAGTCATTAGAAGTTGTCGTGTGACCAAAATGGGAAAAAGATAAATAGTTAAATGTGGTCAAGACCCCAAAACATAGTTTAAAATGATTGTTTCCTGCTGATTTTGGTGATCCTCCAACTTTTCTTGTAGCGCCACCTCAAGGTCAGATATTTCAGTTATTCTTTGATACGTCTCGACAACTATTGTGTTGTTTGTCGCAATATTTCGTAGACATTGATGGTCCCCAGAGGATGAATCCTAATTTTGACCTGACGATGACGCTAGAAGACAAAACATCACCAAATACCTCCGCTGTGCGTTGTGTTTTGTGCTAATTAGCGCATGTTAGCATGCTAGAACATTAATAGTAGCTACACATCAGCATGTTAATATTGTCATTAGCATGCTGGTGTTAGCATTTAGCTCGGATTAAATGACTGGAGGTTAAAAAATAATCTTCACTTAATTTTGATTATTTAACTCGCAGTATTTACTGATTTATTCAGGTGTGTTTTTGGCTCGTCTGATCACTTCCTGCTTCATCGTGTCACCGTCAGTCCTTCGTACATTTCACGTGTCAGAAATCTTCATCACATCTCGGGACTTAACCAACAAGTTTTTATCATCTTCCTCCTCCTCAGGACGTTTTAGGTTCAGTCACCTCCCTCCTCCTCCTCCTCCTCCTCCTCCACTCCTCACAGTTTTGTGTGTTTTTTGTCTTCCTAACCTTCCTGTGTCCTTTAACCTTTGACCTCTTGCTGCTCTTCCTCTCTGCTCAGGGTCAGTATTGACCCGGCCAAACGGCAGACGGCCAAAACAGGGCCTGCCATCCCTTCTACCCAGGGAGGAAAGACCCTTAGTAAGTCTTCTGCCCTCCAGTCTCTTTCAGCCTGTCCTTCCTTCCTTCCTTCCTTCCTTCCTTCCTACCTTCCTTCCTTCCTTCTCATCATCCTTCCATGTCTTTTTTTTAACTCTTCTTTTTTGGCCTGTCCTCCTCCATGTCATGACATTTTTTATAATATTCTTTCCCTCTCTCTTTTTTTCTTTCTTTGTCATGTATCCATTTGAGTAAAAAAACAAAACAAAAAACAAAAAAAAGTCACCGTTTTTTTTCAGATTCCCATTTTTTTCTTTCAGATTCTCGAGCAGAAGATATAGAGAGTTGTAGGAAGATGAAGATCTAGAGTAAGGGGCTGTTTCAAATCCCTCAATCTCTCTCTTCTCAGACCAAAGTCTTGAGTGTCAGTTATGTGGAGGAACTCACCCTCCTCCCCCTCCCTCCCTCACCCTCCCTCACCCTCTCCTCCCCCCTCGGTCTTGTGATCTTCACGGCCTCTCTGACTGACCCAGGACCTGCTGTCAGTCCTGTCTGTTCACTTGTCCTCTTGTTGTCGAGTCTCTCGAGCTGTCGGGGAGTTTCGGAGTCACTTCCTCCTCCACCCGTCCTGTTTTATTTTTCTGTTCTCCAGGCTGCAGTGCATGCTGGGAACCCGTCCTGTCAGACGGAGCAGGGAGCTTACTGCTTATTTGCTTTTCAATCTAATCTTCTGTTAGAGTCAGACTTTTCTTTTTTTTTTCTTTTGTGTGTAGTCGTTCTGGTTTTCCGTCCTCATGAGTCACCGTGACGAGCAGATGAACACAGACGCACATTAACTCCTCCGCTGAAAGGAAACACAGCGGCTCTCTGTTCGTTTGTCGTCTCGGGGGAAAATTATTATTTTCTTGCAATCTGGGAAAAAATTGAGCGACTGTGGACAAAATCCTTCCACAGTTACGTTGATTTAAATCATCAGGAAATCCAGTTAATCAGTGTAAAAAGAACAGAAGTCTGTGTTTTTGTCTCATTAAGCAAATTAAATATCTGAAGAATCAAAAAACGTGACGCATAAATCATTTAAATATTTAATATCGCCTTAAAATAGTCTTTGTTAAAAGCAGCTAATGAGCAATTTTGACATTTTCTTTACATTTAATTGACATAACAATTAATAGATCAAGAAAAGAAGCAGCAGATTAATTGATTATGAAAGTAATCGCTCCCAACATGCAGATTTGGGGGATTGTATGACGAGCTGCTCCCTCTGTTTCCAGTCTGTATGCTAAGCTAAGCTAACATACTGCAGTGTTTGAATCAGATAAGATGATTTGTCCAAAATTCAGGTTTTAAATTGTCTTAAACGTTTTACAGACGAGAGAAACGAACTCTCTGAAGATTAGAAAAGTCTTTCTCCTTCCAAAGCTTCTTTTATTTAATCGTTTATCCTATTTTTTACAGCAGATATTATCTTGGATGCGACAGAACTTTAAGTTAAATGGCCGCCATCAGCTTCTCCTCCGTCACGTGACTTGTTAGTACAGAGACGATTGAGGGAGCGACTCTGACTGAGAGGCGTTGAAAAGTTTCCTCCGTGACTTCTCGCCTGTCGAGTGTTCACACGTTGACACAGTTCCTCCTCAGCTCAGCTTTATTTAACAGAAAGAAGGAAAAAAACACAGAAGACTTCTTCTGCTGAGTCGCTGAATCTGTCGCTGCTTCAGTCACAGGAACAAATCGTCGTCGGGGAACATTGGGTTTTATTTTTAGAGCCGGAGTTTCACCCAGCTTCATGTTTCCCATCTGCTTCAACCCAGAAAAGTTTTCTGTGTTCGTGTTGGCCTAGTTTTGTTTGTGGGCGTAGATTTTATGTGTTTAATGATCCGTAAATACGTTTTATTTAATGAAGTCTTGAGATTACAAGAAACCCCCAATTATTTCCTAAAATATTTGAAAAATGATCGAACTAAATCAGTTTTCTTTTGCATATTTCAGATTTATTTCGATATGATTTCTATCAGTGGAAGACGAAAAGGCGACTAAGATTTTATTAGTAGTATAAATCTTACATCGACTCGCTTTTACTGGAGTTTTCTACCACGTCATGATCTTCCTTCACCCTAAACAAACTCCATCCACCCAAACAGTCCCTGAAAGTACAAACTCCTCCAAAGTTGCACATTAAATTGACTTCTAGCTGAGATAATGAACATTTCTACTTGTATATGAAAACATTTGCTCACCAACCGTTGAAATAAAGGGAGACAAAGATGTCGTCCGAGAGCTTTTTGCAGATTTAAAGTTGAAGTAAAGAAGTAGAAGTTAAATATCGTAGGAAAGAAAATTCACTCGGGTGCAGAGAAACAATAAAATGAAGACATGAAGAGATTAAAACTGCAATAAAAACAGTAAATATGAAACCAGAGTCATAGTTCCTCTCGTACCTCTGCACCGTCTCCTCCCGTCCGACCTGAACCGGACCTGCAGGCTGTAGTCGATGTTGTGGTTCTGCTGTTTTGGGTCGACACTCTCACACCAGTTCATGAGCTGCATCTCCGTCCTGCTGTGTGTTCAGACATCTTTCTTTTTCTGTCTTCATCTATAAAACGCTTGGTTTCAGTTTGGGATCACGGTCTGAACATTCATCACTGTTTTGTTTTTATATTTTCTTCTCATGATTTTTTTCACCGGAAGTAAAAAATAATAATCTTCCATCTCTTTGTGTTTTTTCGGTGGTGGTTTCTCGTCGATGTCGCTTCTCCTTCTTATCACACACACTCTCTTTTTTTTTTTTT
>CAEMYA010000211.1:742519-758859 GCA_903131615.1 Diplodus sargus
AAAAAAACATTTCTAGTCTTATTTATTTCTTTTTTTTTTCTCCTGGAAAAAGAAAAAAATTACGTAGCGTTTTTGTTTTCAGTGTAAATAATGTATCTTACTTTAAAGACGGCTTCACTGCAATACTCAAGTTTTTTTTTTCGTTGTTGTTTTTCTTTTGTTTTTTTTTTCTTTTGTATTTCGTTAAAAAGAGTAGAGATGATGGGGAGTCCGTGTAAAATGCCCACATGGTTTGAGGGTCACTCATGTCTCAATTAAAAGTGTCTGTCAACTTGAACGTCCTCGTCTCACGCTGATCATTTGTAACCCGGACACACAAGTCGAGATGAAAATATATATATATATAAAAAAACAAACAATGTTTGCTTCCATTTTCATGTTTCTGTGTGGAGATTCATTCCAGGGTTTCTTTGTATTCGTTCAATGTTTGAAACAACATATGAGGCATTTAAAAAAGATTAATATATGACGGTGGAGGATGTGGCTCTTTTGTTTTTATTTGTATTATTTATTTTAACTCTGAATTGCTTTAGAATTCAAATATGCAGCAGAAAGAGCTCATTAACAGCTTTCATTATGGGATATGATCATTAGGATAATTCATATTTAAGTATTTTGTGTATGTCACGTATGAACATGCGTCTGATGAGACGGGAACCAGTTCAGACATCTACAACCTCGACCTGATTGAGCCCAGTTGTAACTTTCGTACATCATCGTCAATGAGTGATGAGTTACTGAAGCCGTTTCAGAGCTCCGTGTTTTTACTGCACTCATTTGGTCTAATTATTTCTGGAATTTACTTTTTAAATCAGCTGACCGATCTTTAGTTGCACCATCATGATGTTGGAAAACTCAATGGAACAATAGATGTCTGCTACAATAGGAACTGGATCCTACATTTCCCATAATGCAGCTCAATAACATCTTCAGCTCCCAAAATGGTGCATTTCATAAATGTTATTAAATTTTAAGTGTCCCCATGAGTGAAAGTGCTACGTCAGAGTCGGAGCGTTAAGGAAACAGGTTTCACCAGACGTCTGTGCTGCATTCAGGGACCGAGGTTTGTCTCAGCTTGTGAACCTGTGTGTCGATCTGTGGACGGATGTCTTCCAGCTGAAGTTTAAGGGTGAAGTTGTGTTAACATGGTGGTGCAGTCTTGTGTAGCGGAGGCTCTGCAGGTGGAGGTTTGTCCTGTGTGAATACCAGAATTATAACTTTGTTCTTCAGAAGAGAAGCAGCCTCAGTGAGATGCAGGTTGCTTTAGGCTGAATGTTACGAGGGTAATCAGATTAAATGATATAAACGGTCTCAGATGACAAAGAACTTAACAGAACATTTTTTATTTTATTCCACCCTCAACGTACAAGAACTTTCATCTTAAATAAACAAATTCAAACTGTAATACAGAGTGCATTCCAGGACAGAGTCGAACAGTCATTTAGGGGGACGGAGGAGAGGGCGCTGGGAGAGGGAGCGTAAAGGGCAGGAGGGTCGTTGGCTGTCAGGACGGCTTTACTTCTGGGCGGGCATGATGTCGTCGATGGACTGGCCCTTCTCCAGCCTCTTCTCCATGTCCACCAGCAGCTTGACTCCATCCACCACCATCTGCACCAGCTCCACCTCAGAGAAGCCCAGTCTGTCAGCGTTGGAGATGTCAAACACTCCACCCACAGCGGCTGTGTCCACACCACCTGATGGGAAAGACAAATTATTAAACTTCCATTTGCCATGATCGTAGTCTAGATGAGCATATATAGAACATTTTGGTGACATTGACTGCTAAAGTTTTACTGACCAGTTCCACGTTTCTGCAGCCTCATCCTCTTGAGAACCTCCTCAAACTTGGCGTTTTTGCTCATGTTGGGCAACTTCACGTGCACACCGGCACGCAGGCCGGTTCCCAGGTTAGATGGGCAGGTGAGGACGTAGCCCAGGTGCTCGTTCCACATGAAAGCGTGTCCTCTGTCCTTGAACAGGCTCTCAATCTAAAAACACAATCAAATTGAATCAGGTTCATGCATCATACAAGTTAAGAGTTATTTAGATCAACTCAAACACATTTTCTTCTCACCTTGGTGAGTCCGGTGCAGAAGCGGTCGAACACCTCCTTCATGTTTCCTCCCTTCTGCATAGAGATGACACGCAGGTGGTCCTCCTCATTCACCCAAACCAGGAATGTCTTGTTATCGTTGTGCCTTCACACAGAAGATATTGGTCAGTTTCCTTCAAAATGAAATCAAAAACAGAAAAGTTTGGTGAGAATTGTCAGCAAGGGTTAGTGCTCACCAGATGCCCCTGGCGTCGGGCCAGTCGCGGGCCATCCCTGAGGCCAGCAGCAGAGGAGACACTGGCTTGTCAAACAGGAAGTGGTCATCGATGAGCTGCTGCTGCTCAGCGTCGGTCATGTTCTTCAGAGCGTAGTATTTGCCCTTCAGGTCTCCGCTCAGAGAGGCCAGAGCTGCAGGGAGAAGAGAAAAATGTCAAACATAAAATGCATAACAGAAACACAGGCAGCCATTTTGGATCAACATCATCCTGCGAAGGATTCCTCAGTGTCAGAGTCAAGTTGACCTTTACTGTGCTGCACTAAAGTGAGTTAGCTGCTGTCATCTCTTGCATCACCACTAGAGGACGCCCACTGCTACAGAACTGAGCCCAGCCAGCATCACACCGACTTCACTGTGGTTCTGGCCACAGACCTCGACTGTAAAGCCGTTTACAGACTCATTGGGCAGCATCATCAGTCCAGTCAGTGATTCAGCATGACAGACAAACAACCTGCACAACAATAACTGAAGTGGCATCTTTACCTTCGATGGAGAGCGTCTCCACAGCACGTCTCTCTCCTCGGCTGCAGTGAGGTGGCAGGCAGAAGCCGCGGACGCTGCGGCCTGTTCGGACGCGGGAGCTCAGGACGTAGTTGGGGTCCAGGTCGTCTCCACCCTGAGGAGAACCACACACACCTGTTAGTGTCTGCTCAGGTGTTACAGTCAGCCATGAAGTCTGACAGAAGGCTGCGTACCTTCAGGTTGGCGGAGTTGAGGTCGGTCTTGTGCTTGTCTGAGGGTTTGTATCCTCCATGTCTGTCCTCGATGATGGGGTCCAGCAGATCCTTGAAGACCTCGTATGTCTCCTCGTCACCGGCGACACAGCCCACAGTCATGATGAAGGGGTGTCCTGCACACAGAGTCACAGTCAGAGGAGACAACACAGAGGACAGACAAACATCCTGACTACATCAATGTGCTGAGTGTCATCAGGTCTCAGGATGGACTGTGTGACTGTACCAGGATTATCAACCCCTGTCTGAATGACACCATCTATGGTGAAGCCGTTGGGTGTAGGCCGCTCTCTCAGCTTCGCGTACATGTCCAGGGTTAAGAACTTGGCCATGTGGTTGTTGTGCTGACTGAGATCAGGGAACTCATCCTCTGCTGACATGCCCCTCAGGGTCAGCTGGGCCATACCCTCAGAACTGAACAGAAATACAGTCTACAGGGTGAGCAGGGTCACCTGAGCAGACACACCTCAGGGACATCACATTACTCCTGAGGTTTAAACATGAGGAATGAGTGAGGCAGTGAAGGCAGCAGTGGATTATCAGCTGCTGCTCTGAGTCTGCACACATTATGTAACACTATAATCTTTACCATTTGCTGTAAAGCGGTGTGATATTACTGTGATAATAGAGGCCCATTCTGACTAACTGAGCGCTGCATATGTCTCTACATTAGTTCTCTACATGTTGGTTGTAGTTTATCCCCTCGGCAAGGTCACAGTGTAAAAAGCTGTTAGTGCTGCTGTCAGAGCGCTGAGCGCCGCTGCGGCCATTAAACGCGTCGATGAGGCAGAACAGATGGCAGTTTGGCCGAAAAGCCGCTTTTGTTTTTACCTGGGTTATCAACCCCGGTCTGAATGACATCATCCACAGTAAATCCACTGGGTGTCTCTTTGCTCCTCAGCTTCTCGTACATAGCAGGAGTCAGGACCTTGGCCATATGATTGTTGTGTTTGGTGAGGTCCGGGTACTCCGCCTCCGAGGAGTACTTCATCTTCATCTGGTTGTGTGTGGCACCGAAAGGCATGGCTGATCCCTGAGCGGAGGATGGAGGGGAGAGACGGTGAAAAGCAGCCAGATCAACCGAACAAAGAGCGTCGAGAAGCGGTTTACAGCGACATTATGATGGATGGAATATTTTAGCTCAGATCATTAATATCCCGCAGTGGACAAAGTGTCCTGGATGCGTTTCGACAGGTGCAGAAATCAATAAAACATGCATCGTTATATATGAAACAATTTTATTAATCCTCTCCAGCAGCTCACACGAGTCTTTGTGTTGAAAAGCGGATTTATTTATGAGGCCGACAGAATCTGTCTCGACCGCCCAGAAATCATTTAACCGTTAAAAATCAAAGATATTCTGTCGTGCGTCGGAATTTGGCGTTGAATTAAATAATATTCCTACCTGTTGTCGTCGGACTTGTGGACTACTACTACTTGAGGTTGATACAAAGATCCCTATTTTTCCGACCGAGGAGCTCACGAACCTCTAGCAGCGTCCCAGCAGATCTGCGCTCGGTCTGATGGATCAGATCGTCCTTTATAGGAAGCCATCTCTCCTCCCATTGGTCAGTATTTGTAGGCCCATTCATTCAATTGGACGCGCTGATTTGTCCGCTGTGTGCAGCAGAGACTCCGCACACCGATCACTAACTCCACTTTCTGTGCAAAACTGCAGATAAAATTAAATTATGCGATCCGATCCAACAAAAGATGCATTCAGCAGATCGGTCACACGTTATTCCAATATCCTGTTAAGTTGCGTTCAAGGACCCTGTAGTTCTCTGATGGAATCTGAAGTACATTTTCTTCTTTAGTTCTACATTTGAGTACAATTTTGAGATTCTTGTGCTAATTATTTCCATGTTGTGTTACTCTATACTTCCACTTCATTTTTAAGGCAAGAAATGTACTTTTAGTCAAATATCACTCTTGAAAACCGTTTAAAACACCGAAATCATACAACAAATCAAACTGCACCTACTGTTAACTCAATGACAGAAACATACAAAACATATAATCATCTCATACATGTTTTTGTTATAAACTACATGGCATTATGGAGGACTGAAACTGAAAAATCTTAATCCCTGTATAATATCATCAGTACCAGCAAGAGAAAAATGCTGCATACAAATAACAGACAAGACCAAAAACCTACATACAACACATGTCATCGTCTCATAAAATGTGTAATAATGTGACATTAAATCACATTAAATGGACCAAACATTCTTTCTGCCCCTGTATTTAAACTAATTTGTATGAATCCAACAGTGATCTAGTAGAATTATCATCACCATGACCAAGAAAAGTAATAATATTTATCTGATCATGAAACATACGGAGCTATTTTTAACTTTTGATGCTTTAAGTACATTTTCAACTACTACCTATGTACTTTTACTTAAATAAAATTGTAAATACAAGATGTTTTACTTGTATTAAAGTATTTTTACAGTGTGGTAACGTTCTTGCTTCTTTTACCAATCAAAGGATCTAAATACTTACACTTACTACATACTATATATTCTTATTTGAGATGATAATCGTGGTTTAGTGTCTTTTCTACAATTTAAACATGGTGTAAATGAGCTTCGTAGTAACAGAAATCTCATATGTCAGGGCCTCCATACGTGAACATTAAGATTTGCGGTGTCTTGGTTTCATCAGATGTATAAATCATCTGGAGAGACTCTTTGAATCGCTTTTGGAGGCGGAGGAAGTTTACTAATCCGTGAAGCGGCTCAACATCCGCTCGTCTTACTCAACTTCCTGTGAAAACAAGACCACATGTGTGGGGAATGAATGAGCAGCCGTCAGTGCCTCCACATGCACTTTCTTCAGCATTAAAAGCCAAATTTGTGGGCCACGGACCGTTTTTTCTGTTCGTTTTGATTGCGAAGCCAGCAGACGCCATTTTAAGAGAAGGTAGGTTGAGCGTTGTTAACGGTTCTTGTACGTTCGAAGCGTAAACGGTTATGGTGGCTAACGTTAGCATGTAAGCTAGTTAGCAAGTGAAAGCAGCGGTTGAAACGCACAATTCAGTTGCCGTTGTTAGCAAAATGTGCTTACAGACGCTTTACACTGTGACCTTTATGTGTGTGTGAGGTTAGAAACTGGTGTAAGCTTTAAAACGCTTTAAAAGTTAGCTAAGGTAGCTACCTAGCAGTCGTCGCTAACCGCTAACGTTTCTGTCAGTTGGGATGATATCATGGCTAAGTTAGCTGGGTAACGTTACAGAAACCTTCAGGTGTTGTGTGGACATCTGTTCCTCCACCGACCTGTGTTTCTCCTTACTTTAACCTGAGGCTGAATTCATCCCACAACAACAATCAAGTTAAACTAGCAAGCTTACCATAAAGTAATCCCTAACACGATAAAAGAAAACAAAAATTAAGTTGGCAGAAAATCAAATTTCCCTAAGAAATATAAAAAATGTGACTTAAAACGATAAAGATACGATTCATGCATGTCACTCACATATTCTCAATGTTGTCCGACATGTTATTCGTCCGTTTTTTTGTCTTTCGTGAAGAAACAAAGAAAATCTGCCGTTTTCTGTCTCAGTCTAACTGTAACTGAAATAACTGTTTTTTGCGCGTGACAATCTGTGGCAGAGCCGGTTACCATGGCAGAGCCCGTAACCATGGCAACGAGGTTCACCAGCATCCTGGTCCAGATGCATCATGGACGTTGACTGTGAAGATACAGCTAAATTACTCCACTATCTGACAAATAAGCATCAATTTAACCATTTCATTGAGTAAAATGTCTTGGCAACCGGCCCTTAATGTCCACAATAATACACAAATCAAAATTAGTCAGGGGTATTGGGACGTGGGTGCATATATGCATGTTTTCATTCACTCAGTTAAAGGGGAGCTCCACTGATTTTACACCCCAGTCTGTGTTCACAGATCTTTGGCAGTACTACTGCGCGAAATCTTAAAAACTGCCTCCTCGTGGGTGAAGGCTAAAGGCTAAAGTGGCCGCTACTAGCATAATAATGTAGTTTATGTCATATCCATGTGTATCCTGGCGAGGTTATACCGCAAGTTATAGTATTATAGTTACTGAAGCCTCAGCGGCACCTTCAAGGCTATAGAAGCATTAGCTAAACAGTAACTGAGAAAGTTAGTAGTATTCACTTGATAAAGGCACTAACCTAGATCTTCATGAATAAATGATATGTGTTCATTTGAAGTGCCTAGTTGCCAGAAGTTGGGCTCATAATCTGTGGTAGAGATAGTAGAGATTCCCATGTATACGATTTGAGAGCATCCATGATCGCAGGCTGTACGGAGTTAGTCGTACGAACAACAAAACCCTGTGCTTTGACATTATAAAGCACAGCCTCACCATAATGAAAGGCTTCTATATAAGTTGGAAGTGTTGGAGCTTTCAGAAAAATCTGTTTTCTGCCAACACAAAAATTACGTTTTGGGGCTGTAAAATAGAGAAATACAGGTATTTAATGTTCAAAACAAGAATCTGGGACATTCAGAATAATGTGGAGAAGATTGTACATGTCTATTTAAGAATATGACTTGTCGCTGACGATTGTTCTGTGTCAACCTCTCACCTTCTTGTCACAGAGAGCTCACCATGAGTTTTGTGGAGTACTCAGACTTCATTCAGGACGGAGACGTCGCCATCGTCTACCTGGGCCACGACTCCTTGATGCCGGTCAAGGTGCAGCAGGGCGCCCAAACACAGACTCGCTACGGAGTCATTCGCCACTCCACGGACCTGATCGGTCAACGTTACGGGTCGAAGGTCACCTGCAGCAAAGGCGGGTGGGTCCACGTGCTCCACCCCACGCCCGAGCTGTGGACGGTCAGCCTGCCGCACCGCACACAGATCCTCTACACCACCGACATCGCCACCATCACCATGATGCTGGAGCTGAAGCCGGGATCCGTCGTCTGCGAGTCAGGTGAGGGTTACTTCAGGTGGATCAATGAAAGCCACACAAATACAGATTAAATCAAGAGAATAATATCACGTTAACTGATGTCAATGCTTTAAACAAACAACTTAATTGAATTCTTCTTTCGCATTTAAGAATTTTGTTGCTGGCACAGAATCGTCTATATAAGGATTGGATTTCAACAAGCAGGGAAGCTACAGCTATTAGCCATGTAGCTAATATTTATTGTACATGTTTAGCAACAGATAATCCCAAAATAGTTCACTGTGACTGCCAGGAATGTAATTCAAAATCTGTCTCTCATGCATTCAAACATCCTCATCTCGGCATCTCAGTAGTCACCACATCCTGGAAGTTCCTGTGAGACTTTATGTGAATAGATATATGTGCTGGAATGACGGATCATGTCACAAATAGAAAATGTCATAGCAAAAGAAAATACCACTGGAAAAAATATCAAATATTGTAATAGTTTGATAGAAAAGTGTTGGAGCTTGAAGGTTGAAGGTCGATTTGTTTTCTCGCTGCTGAATATTGTCTAAAAGTCCCAGCTATGATCGTTGAGCGCCCGTGGCTCTAGTTTTTGCAGCATATGCCACATCTTTGGATTTGGTCGGTCCGTGTCGGTGCTTGTCTGGCTGTCTGATTTAGTGGAATCGGTTGTTGGAGCCCGACTGTGAGAGAAATCACTCTGATTGGCTGTTCAGGCCCCTTGAGTCTGTCACTGCAGTATCCATGATTACACTCGGTTGGTGCAGTTTCTCCTCCTTGGTGCAGTGACATTTTAATCAGACATGTTCTCCATTAAAAGTGGCTATTAGCTAAAATGCTGCTATATCATAACGACACTTTGTATGTACACAGTTCAGAGTCTTCCAGCCATCTTGTTTCAAATGACAAATACAGACTGCTGCTATACCGCCTCTCTGCAGACATATTTCCTCCCTTGGCTGTCTGTCGTCTTTGCGGTGTCTTTAAGTCAACTTTTTGACCGACACACAGGCGACATGAGGCTATGCGACAGTCAGCATTCATCACAGCTAGTCTGCTTGTGTCCAAAAACTAAAGACAACCTAAGCAAGCGTATTAAGGCCATAACAATCTTCTCCTTCTATGTGTCTGTGAGCTGGAACTGCTATGAAACTGTTGCATCAAGTATAAATCCAGTTTTATGTTCACAAGGTCTCTCGTGGGATGTTTTACTGTCTCGCTGCCTTTATTTTATTATCTCTCAGAGCGTCATGTCTTCACCACTGCAGCTGATTTTAGTCGTCTTGTTCACACCTTTCAGTCTGAGAGCCTCAGCTGTTGATATTGAGCATCATGCGACAGCGACAGATGTGTCAAAGTCAATTATGTAATCCAGTGTTACCGTCTAATCTTTCCTTCTGCCTCGTCTTCACCTCCACCCTCCATTTGTTTAATTGCCCTCAATCCAGAGTGTGTTTTCCGTGCGGTTTCTTCCAGTTGTAGGGCGGCGAGGAAGGGGGGATGGGAGAGGATGTTAACGTGTGTGTGCTGCAGTGCTTCATCATGCTTTACTGCTGCCAGCCCTGCGCATGACACTTTATTGATTGTATTGAGTGGAATTGTGTGTGTGTGTGAGGGTGTGTTGAGATTGGAGGGGTCTGCAGGGTGATGAATGAGAGCTGTAGGAAATCTGTTAAGTCAGCAGACACACCAGCAGTATGGAGGGCTGCGCTATCTGCATCAGCATCACGTTACATCGGCCCGTTTTAATGCATATTTAACACTCTGCATCCATGTACACGCATCAGATTAAAACCCCTCCCTCTCCGGAAGTCTAATCAATTTCAAATAATGGTTTGAACAGCAGATAAAATGCTGGTTTATTAAATTACTTACTGAATGCAGCTTTTTATTAGCAGCACATGAGTGTCGTTGAGGGTGCTAATCGGCGCTTGTACGACGCAGCGGTGGCTCATAACGTTCTGCATGATGGCCTATAAACAGCGTGTGCTGTGCTGGAGAGACGATTTGTGAGCGAGCTGTGAGAACATGCAGCGATTAGAGGTGATAATGTTGTTTCACTTGGCCTACATGCCAAGTCTGCTGAAGGAGCATGCGGTCATGTAGAGGAGTCACCTTGGTAGCAGCTTGTTCTGGCAGTTTGAAGCTTTCTATTAACTGTATGCTGTATTTTTTTTTTTGCCTGTATCAGAGCTCAACATGAGGCAGTTTCCAGTGCCAGCAAACTCAGCAAATACTCAGGAAATACTCAGTGTAGGCCTTTGAGTCATAGAAGTGAGAAATGCCAGCCGGACCGGGCACAGGTGGTGCAGATGTGCACATTGTAGTTTCAGTTCCTAGGGTTCAGTTCCAGATGGCAGTTGAGGAACCTAAAAAAGAAGGAAAGGTCAGAACGTCACTGAATCCTGCTGTGGTGCCAGAAATGCACGGCTGTCTGATGAAGAAATGCCCCTCGAAAATGAAAGAACAAACTTCAGAGATTTGTAGTCCCCGGTGTACAAGCCTTACACGCTAGCAGCAAACAGTCACTCTCAAGATCTGCCAGAAAAGACGACCTACATTTGGCCGTCAAGCTGATTCACAGCAACATTCAGGGTTTGGGAGTTTTGCTCAGTCCACAGACACATAAGTGGGTTAATGGTTACGCTCCAACTTTCACTCTCTAAGATAGCCTGCTGGGAAAATGAGTTCCTTGACCTCTATCCTCGCTCTCCTTCTCCATCCAGATAATGTTGACTGTGATATTAACAGAGAACAGAAAGCAGCGCTGACCTGCAGTCCAGGTCAGCAGCGCCCCTCCCCCGCCACATCTTATCCTCCTGTATCACATCTTTCCTCTCGTACAGTAGCTGCCCACTGACGTGACGTCTTGTTCTGAGAGATTACAAATGTAGATATGAGTCACGGGTCGTCTTGACCATTTGCAGCAAAGCAAAGCTTTCTTTAAAGGGCAGTTTCATCATCATCTGTGTTATTGCTGCTCTTCAGCTGCAGGTTAATGTGGCCACCAGCTCCAAATCCTCCATCCGATTCATGTCTGAGGGTCAAACAAAGGTTTATGTCCTCTCTATGAAACGTAACAGTCGGATACGACTAGTCTCACTGCTTCACAGACGACTCCACAGCTGCTCAGACTGAACATCAGAGCCTGACTGTTTAGGTTCATCACAGTTTTCTCTGTGCTTTGTGTTTCAAGGTTTCATCTTTGCTCGGAGCGTTTTTTTGTCCTCGAGTGTTTCCAAGTTTAACACCGATTGCAAACAGCTGACGCGATGACTTCAGGCAACTGTTTTGATAATGTGTTCATTCTTCGCTCATTCGTCACTTCGTATCAAACCAGTTCTTGGTGCATGTGGTTGATAAGTAGTCCTGGTTTAGAGGAAAGATGTTGTTGTCTGACTTTAGAACTGGCTGTCGCATGTTCAGCACAATCGTTCGTCTCTAGGACGAGTTTCAGATCCTCTGCTGATGAATAAAAGCACCAGTTTTTCGAACAAAAGCTAAAGAGTTGTGCTCTGGCATCACATTTCATTCTGAATTTACAAACCTCTGACATGAGTTTAGACACAACTCCTGATGCTGAGTGTATTTTCCGGCGGTTTTGGCTGTTGATAAACCAGGATGGAAACCGGATGCGTCAGCAGCACGCTGGCACGAAGCCTGAGGTCCAGAGTCAGTTCTGTGCTGATTGATCGCGTGTTTATGCGGCTCGAGTTCAGACAGCGTTGCGGCTCTGGGTTCACCATCACTCAGACAAAACTCTGCTGGAGCCGCGCAGCCATTTCCTCTCAACAGTAAACTATACGTTACAGATGGAGATCGATCTGCTCGGGCTGACTATCACAGTGTGAGGCTGCAGTTTCTTGTGTAGTTTCATTGGATCATGCAGCCGTTTTATTGAATCATGCTGAAGTAGTGCCGCGTATAGAAAAAGTTCTTGAGGTAGTGTGTCCCACCAGAGTTGTCGTAAGGTGTGAGGAGCCAGCCGAGGAAGCTTTCTCCCGTCGCCACCGACATACAACCTCGTTCTGGGTTGTGAAGCGTCTTTAAATGTCTGTAACTGAGCTGAAGAAGTAAAACTAACAACACGATTGAAACAAACACTAATGAAGCATCTTGGGTTTAAAGAACTGAGCAGGTTACCAGGACATGAAATCGTAATGTGAATTGCACTTGTCATGAATAGATAAATAACTTCGTTGGGTTTTATCCACATGTTTTATTTTATTTGAAGAGGTTTGGATTAAAATTTTCAAAGAAAAAAACATTTTGTGGGTGGAAAATAACGGCCTGACTCGCTTCTGAGAAATCGTGCTCACTAAAACAAACAGAAGGGACTGAAAATATAAAACGTCCTTGATCACGTTATCATCTTGTTTGTTTCAGGACTTTTGTATTGCATTACCTCATGTATTGTTGATATCTGTATATAGTCACTGAATGTCTGTGTGGATACTCAGAACATCCAGAACAACCAGCACAGTTCGTCCTTCACCCATAACGATAAAATGTCTTAATCACTTAATGAGGTAACTCAAGCGTATCCAACAGTTAGTATTATCTCTCTCTGCTGCTCCGGTTTAGTTTTTTTCCTCCATCTTAAATCTCCTTATTTACATCTGTGTGTCCTCATTCCGGACGTCCGCTGCATTCATCCACAGTTTCCCTTGTTTTCCCGTCACGCACCATTCAGCTCAGCAGTGTGAGGTTTTTTAGCAAGTCAAAGTGTTGCTGAGGGGTAAACATTGCTCTCTTTGTCGCCACGCTAACAAAGGCGGCGGTGACGTAATGTCAGGAGAAGAAGAAGAAGAGGAGGGGGGGCGGAGGATGGGCGCCAACTGTGTTCTCGGTGCTCAGTTCCCCCCACCTTAACAGCAAGTCACATGACCGGAGTTATTTCTGTTGCCGTGGAAATCACACACTCACATCCCGCTTTTTGCTAACTGCACATTAGCGGGCATTAAGCAGCAGCCCGAGCGCTGCAGGGCAGAGAGGGCCCACTCAGAAATGTAGCATCCACTTATCAGGCCGAGTGGAGAGCGAAGCAGTGTGAAGATGTGGGTGTGTGTTGTGCTGTAGTAACAGCTGTGAGCTCCTTTGTTTAGACTACATCAGGGCGGAGGGAAGCTCTAAGCATCATTTCAGACATAACAGCATGTACATGTGAGTTTTTTTTCTCAGATTAAATGTCGTTATGTCCACGTTGTACTCGGACAAACAACCGTTTAGGAGGTTTTGACCTTTTTTCTTTATCTGGTTTGAAGACATGAAAGTGCAAAGTCGTGTGAACTGACATCCAAAAAGCGTTTCATCCGGATTCGTGGAGCATATGGGACAGCTTGACTTGCTTTACTTTCAAAATGCAAAGTGTGTCCAAAGAGCAGCTGTTTTCTGTGTCAACCAAAAACGATATGCAAAGTTATCTTTTGCAAAATGCAAGCTAATAAGATGAGTGACTAGAAGGTGGCAGGCAGGGCGACGCTCCACGATACTGCGGACAATACGAATTGAAATGGTTTTAAATAATCAGGATCGATATATACCAATAATTCGACAGTTTACACAAGCTGCTCGGGGGTTCATGAGGCCATCTTGGCTTTGAGGCGTGATGAAAACTTAGCCTTCACATCGGGAACATCAATATTCAGACACACAAAGTTACATTTTTCATCACCTTTTATAGATTTCAGGAGCACACAAAGGCTAATCTCAGAGTCTCTACACCATCACGTGTCCCTGAGTCGCTGCTCTTCTTTATTGGAACCCACACAGTGTCAATAAGACAAGAAAAAAGATTATCAGCTGCATGTCAAGACCAGAAGAGAAGTGAAGTAATCTGTTCTGGAAACAGAAACACAGACACACAGCAGCAAAAACTAAAATAAAACTAATAAAATGTTTCATTCGCCCTCCGTATGGTGTCTGTGTCGTAGGGACGGGCAGCGGCTCGCTCTCCCACGCCATCCTGCGCACCATCGCCCCCACGGGTCACCTCCACACGGTGGAGTTCCACCAGCAGCGGGCGGAGAAGGCGGCGGAGGAGTTCAAGGAGCACCGCGTGGATCACCTGGTCACGGTCAGGAACCAGGACGTGTGCCAGGACGGGTTCGGAGTGAGCGGGGTGGCGGACGCCGTCTTCCTGGACATCCCCAGCCCCTGGGAGGCCGTGAGGCACGCCAAGACCGCCATGAAGAGACAAGGTAGGACATGAGAGATCTTTTACTTCAGTCAGCCTGATGCAAGAACTCCCAGATTACATAATTCACAGAGCTGCAAATGAGAAAAATCTAAAAATGTGATTTTATCCGTATATTAAACATTATAGCGTCCGGTCGAGTAAATACTATTAACATAATGTCCCTGAATGTAAACATGTCTGTGTAAATGTGGCTTTAGAGGAACATCCAGCATCACTTGACGCTGACTCCTCCGTGACTCGTCGTCGCTCGGCAGCAACATGACTGTGACTGAGCACATTTTAAAATACCAGCCACTGAAATGATTTCCCCTCCGGCCGGCCGCCTCGCCCTGCACTCCCAGAGCGAACATCGATCCTCAACAGCGCAGCACTCATTAACTTTGCCCTTCCATGTCTGTGTGTGACTGTGTGTGTGTGTGACTCCGTGACAGTGTGTGTGTGTGTGTGTGTGTGTGTGACTCTGTTTGTTCCCGGTCACAGAATAAACTGAGCCGTTGAAGCAAAAAGGGAGCAGCAGCATGTCCGGGCAGGTTGTCAGCTCGCTCAGGTGGTCAGTGTTTGGAAGTAAAGTCAATATTTAAATCCTGCAGACGAAGCGCGTAGCAACGTATTCTTTCTCATGCGTCTTTCAAACAGGGTCGTTAATGATTAATCAGCGATTGATTAATCGGCATTAAGAAACTAACGGTTAAAACGGCATCGACCGACAATCAGAAACGTATCATAATATATCTTTTTATGAATTTCAAACCCGTTCTCTCAAATCGGTTAAAACGACTTTCTGATGAAAACATTTCCAATATATTCAATAGATTATTAATGATTAATCAATAATCGATTGTTAAGGCATCTGATCTGATTAAAGAAATCGTTCGTATCCTGTTTTAAAGTATTTGCAGATTTGTGTTTGTTTAAGAATCTGGACTCTTTGTTCTCGATCTCCAGGGGAAAAGTCAAGAATCACAACCATAAAAAAATTAATTTTTAACAAAAGTATAGAGAACATAACGACATAAAAAGGGAAAGCTGATTACATCAGAGCTGTACAGGCGGCTGTCATCGCAAAACATGCAAAATATAAGAGCTGCAACTATTTTAATGATCGATTAATAACGTTTGAGTCATTATTTAAGGAGAAAAAGTCAAAATAATCTGTAATATTCCAGCTTTGCAGCATCAAATGCAAATATTTTCTGTCTTATTTCCTCCATCTTGGGCTCTAATCAACATTTCTCACCTTTTTTATGACATTTTATAAACCAAACAACTAATCGGTTCATCGAGAAAGTGATCAGAGTTAATTGAAGCGCGTTTAAAGAAGGAAAACCCTCAAAACTTTGTGTCGCAGCGGTTAAAAGATCCTCAATCTTTTTACTCAAATCAACTTCTCCCGTGAACCGACTCTGAAAACAGAGCGACGCCGCATCTTTAATATGCACAGGATCAGTGTTTTATGAGCATGAAGGTTCGAGTACTCGCTCGTCTTCCTCAGGCTCATAAATGCAGCGTGATTTTATAAAGTAAGCCCCAATATGAAGAGGAATGCAGCTCCCTGTCCTCCTCCCTGAATCCCTTTTATGGTGCCACTGCTGCATATTCCTTTCATTAGCTGTTGACCCTCTCATGCACACACACACACACACACACACACATACAGATACTGATAAATAGAGTGCAGCCATTGTAGAAGCAGTCCCATGACCATACAGGGTTATGCTGCAGGGAGAGAGCTGGTGAATGTGGCTGCATAAGGACAGGCTGGATTTACTTCCCGCTGCTCAGACGGGATGTTTTCTCCAGAGAGCCGGCGCCGAGCTGAGCACCTCTGCTTCGAGAAAACCCCTCAACCAAAGCGTAAAAGATAGAAAAGTGAATAAAGTGTAACCTGGGGAAGGTCTGAGGAGTCGTGTGACACGTGATAGGAAGCAGGTTTTTATGTTGAAGTGTTAACGACAAAGTTTGACGCGGCGCTCATCGACTCGTGGTTCCTGTTTCTGCACAGACGGACTCCAGATATTTTCTCAGGCTCCAGATAAAGTTGCTGTGAGCTGTTTCGCTGCACCGTTCGACAGGGGCAGTGAAATATTTCTCCTTTTTTTTTTTCTTTTCCCTCCTCAGAGTTGTAATTCTTCTAACGTTCTGGCCCTCGGCCC
>CAEMYA010000211.1:758889-841815 GCA_903131615.1 Diplodus sargus
ACCCACGCACACACACACACACACACACACACACACACACACACACACACACACACACACACACACACACACACACGCCAAGAACCTGATAAGGAATCATAGTTTCACGCATGTATAGATCCTAGACGTGGACGTATGGCTGACATTCGAGGGCTATTAATAACCACTCGAGACGCCCTTCTGTAATCATCAACTCGACCTCTCCCTGTGTGTTCGTCGTGGTTGCTAGGAGACCATCGGGTTGTGTTTATGGCCGCCTCGAGAGGGAGAACGCCGGTCCTGTTAGCCGAAGGAACGACTGCTATCTGAATCATCCCGAAAAGTGTCCCGTGATGTTTACCAGAGTTCTTCAGCAAGGCTGCCCTCTGCAGACCTGTTCCTTCAACTCTACACGCTGATGACTTCAGAATTTAGAAACTTTCTGAGTCTCACGCCGTCAACGCTGCGGCAGATTAAGTATGTAAGATTAAACGAGGCAGATTGCAACACAGATGTGTCCTGTGACCCCGCTGATGCTCCGGGGGTGAAGCTGAAAACAAACTGTGCCGAGTGGAAGGTAGAGGAGAAAAGAAGGATGGAGTTTGCTGCTGCTGCTGCTGCGTGTGATTGGAATACAAAGTGGGGCTTCTATAGAAACCACTTTATAGTCTGAAGAGCACCTTAAGCTATAATGAATGTGTTTAAAATCATGTGCACGCTGTTAAAGACTTCATTAATCACAAAGTTGCTGATATATTATAGAAGTTGTAAATGCAGAGCAGGTGGAATTTGTAGTAAAACTTAGAGTAAATTTAAACTACAGAGAAACTGACAGTATTGGTGGCTTGATTGCAAACATGTATAATAATTTACTTGGCGGTTCTGAAACAAACCAGGACAACCTGATGCGATTTATTTTTTATGAAGAGAGGAATAACTTCAAATCAGCCCATCAGATGTTTCTAGAGAAGAAAAATATATATCCAAAGGTGCGAAATGTAACAAAATTAGTTGGAAACATTCCAAAACGTGACAAAAGCATCAGCAGGATGTGAAGAAATGAAGTTAGCATGCTAACCAGCTAGCCCTGAAAGCATCCTGATCCAAAGCTCCCGTGCTGGCGGTGTCGGCACCAACACTCTCCTGGTTCTCCGAGCTCACAGTCCAAACTGCTAGCTCCATCGCTACCTGAGCTAACTCGCTAAAAACGTAGCTACTGTGCCCCAGATTCCTTTATTTAATACGAGGTGTAAGTGAAGTGGTGTCGAGTGATGATTAATCGATCGTAGAAGGTAGAAGGAGTCTATGTGTGGGAAACACTGGATTATATTTCTGTTTGTTCAGCACATCGACTTAAAGGTGATGATGTTTCAGTGTTTTCTCTTCTTATGTGGCCAAACGATCTGATTGTTTATTAGCTTGATGCAGGTAAAGTCAAAAAGGCTTCTTCAGATGCTACAGTTTCAGTTATTACTCCCCATTTCAGATTTTTAGAAGTCTAAAACCTGCAGAGCCTGAGTTTGTTTCGTTAACCCTCCCGTCCCAGCTGTCCCGCTCAGAGTCACATTCTTCTCTCTTCAGGTCAGCCGGTGAAAGTTTTCTTGGCTCGTTGCTCGGGCCTCCCGCTGCGATTCACCGCGGGGTTTCATTTAGAGACGAGAGGCCGGCGCTGGTAGGTGATCTCCGTTTCATTAAAGCGTCGGCTCATCCCCCTGATGATCAGCAAACTCCAGCCTGGAGCCTCACAGGTCACAGGACTGCTGTGCTTGGGAGAGAAATCTGCTTTCAATGAGTTTTGCGGTGTGAGAAAAACAGATTATTAATAGTAGTCGTAGTATCACCGGCTTCCCTCGGGTGAGTTTACATTTCTCCAGAGTCCATATTCGGTTTATAAACCTGGTTTAGATTATTTGTCTTTGTCGGTGGTTGTTGGTTTAACTGACTACACGCAGAGAAAACAATAAAGATTCACTCCTCTGTCCTGTCTGACTCGTCTGGCGCTCGGAGGAAGATTTGATTTGCCCAAAGGTGGTATCATGTGTTTCTTGGCTGTAACAACCATGATACCACGGCACATTGTGCAATATTTCTGGGTATCCTGACTCATAAAACTTCTGATTAATCTCACAAACAGTCACTTCTTTTGTTCCCACTTGTCCCCGTGTGTCGGCCTGTAGAGAGCGAGGTTAAGTGGATCAGCAGCCGTCTAATCTTGATCTTTGAGGGAATCGTTGATTAAATTAAACTGTTAGTGACTCTCTCCCCTTCGTGGTGCTGCATCTATCCCTAATTATGGAGCAGATAATCTCAGACGACCAAGTTATTGCTTCTGATTGTTGTCAGTTAAAGATTGAAGGGTAGATGTGGCTGGTTCTGGTCCAACTATCCAACTATCTCCATCAACAACCGACTCGTCTCCTTCTGTCATTCATTCACCTGAAAGCACGCTGACATTTTCCCCGACGTCTGACATAATCTAATAAAACTTTCTCATGTTGTTGGAGGCTGTTGTTTGGACTTTTTAACATGAGAAGAGACGGGTTGGGACATCCAGGCTCGGGCTACAACATGTTAAATCTACCTAATTCATTTGCTAGAGATTGCAGTGTGATTGGATTCATACTTTTGTTTTCGTCTGACAGTCGCAGAATATTTACGAATGTTGGAAAAAATCATTACTTAAGATGAAGCTTGGTCTCCTGTTTGAAAGTCCACCTCATCTCTCGCTTCGTGTTACTGACATTTTTATAACTTAGCTTCCCAATTTTGTAATTAGCAGAGTTATTTGCCGAACCCACAATCTTGTGGCTGGTTTCTCCTCATGGGATCGCGGAAATTTTGACAAAACAAGGAAAAATTCCCAGAAAAGACTGATTTCGTGAGTCACGGAGCACAAAATGTTCACATATCCAGATTAAATTCGTTCACATTTGGTCGAAAACCAAGAACAATCAGGACAATTTCTTGTTGGCGTCAGGGGACAAGTGAGAGGATCCTCACAGCCTGAGAACATTTGTCTTCAGGGTACGTCATCTTGAGTGTTTTGTCCTAATTGATCCAGTTGATGTGGATCACTGAGGATCATTAAAATCAGTGATTCAACCTCTGGGGGCCGTAATTATCTGCGCAACATTTCATGGCAATCCATCTGAACGTTGTTAAGATATGAGCTGGACAGGATGTTTCAACATCTGTTCTCTCTTTGTCTCCAGGCGGTCGGGTCTGTTCGTTCTCTCCGTGCATCGAGCAGGTCCAGAAGACGTGCGAGGCTCTAGCGGATCAGGGCTTCGAGGAGATCAACACCGTGGAGGTCCTGCTGAGAGTCCACGACGTGAGAACCGTCTCCCTGCCGCTGCCAGACTTCGGCACAGACTCCTCTGCTCAGACGGAGCCCGACGCCGCGGAGAAAACACCTCCCACCTCTGCTCCGGTCCAGACCTCCGTCAGCCTGAAGACCACCACCCCGCCCAGAGAGATCCCAGGCCACACAGGGTACCTCACCTTCGCCACCAAACCCAGAACCTAGAGCTCACAGTTGTTTATTTCCACCAGCAGTTTAACAGGATGTGGTTTATAATCTGCTTCCTCGCCGCGGTGTGTTCTCCGTGCACATTAATAAGACTGTGATAATCCAGCGGGGGTACCAGGTTCCTCCAGGACCCGGTTGGCACTGCAGCACCAAGAGGATTTACAGGCTTGTGTTACATAATTTTGAGCTCCTGTCACTTGGCACCGGTTCGTTGCTTGCATCAAGCAAGAGAGAAAAATCAAGTAAACTGTGATTTAGATGGAGAATAATGGGATTTATAACCGAGAAGATGCCTCCTCTTTTATAAAAATCACTTTTATTAAACGTTTTCTTTCGTTTGGGGGGAAGAAATGTTTTATTTTTTCCATTTTTTTTTGCACTTTTGTATTCAGGTAAATACAATAAATGTGTGGAATGATCCTCGTTTTTCTTCTTGTTGATGAAAAGACAAAGAAAACAAAGTCTTGTGGATATGAAGTGAACGGTTTGAACCCTTTTAGAAGCTGTTATGAGCTGTTAAAGTGCCCTCGAGCAAGATATTGATCAGCAGAAGGAACTCATTACTAAGTTTTGTTTGGTAACCTTTATCTCCATCGGTGGATGCGTACCCGAATCCTTTGTCCCGTAAATCCTGAGCTTTCCAAACAACTCGTTCAGGAACGCCGCTGTTCTCCGTCTGCCGGTTAAAATGCACAAAACAGATCCCAAGAAGAAGAAATACGATTCACTCCAGTTTCTCTCCACTCTGTTCGAGACCCTTTTGCTCATCCTGCGTCGGTTTATTCTTCTTCCTCTGCTTCGTCAAAGGTCTCAAACGCTTTAACATTAATTTTTGAGATGCAAGTTTTAAATGCTGACTGTTGAACTTTTGGTTTCTTGACTGATTATTGGCAGAATATCCGACCAGACGAAACAGAAATCAAGCTACTTTGGCTCCGACACGGCGTTCAATCTGCAAAGTGGCTGGTGACACAACTTGCATCCAAAATGTAGTCGAGTGGAAGAGTGAAGAAGACTTAAAACGGCCTTTAATTGATTATTTACTTTACCTGATTGGGGGGGTAAAGAAAGACAATTAACGGGACAATACTTTTATTAATCATCTGCTGGTTCACAGCTGTGAATCGTTTTCTCCGTCTCAGCATGAAGAAGAAATCTCAAGCCTCCATGTTTCATCACAACTACACCCACCTCCTCGTCAGGGAGCGTTACTCACTTCCTCCACACACACACACACTCTCACACACACACACACACATACACACACACACTCCCTGTTGATCAGTGAATAAGAAGCAGAAAGCTCAACACACCCAAACAGTCATTTTTCCAATTCAGCAACTTCCCTGTTTCCACTGAACCAGCTCAGATTTATTTATCATCTGTAATCTTCCCTTTTTTACTCCAGAACTACTTCGAGTTACACCTCATAACTGCTGTGACACTGTAATCTGGTGTTTTGTGCCTGAATGTAAGAGAGATTCTGATAGTGAGAGCAGATTCTCAGGCTGTGAGGAGGAGGAGGTCTTTGGCGTCGTCCCGAAGTGGAAAATTGGCAGTTGTCACTCAGCCGCTCGGTCAAACGCGCTCACGTGCGACAACACAGCGGACTAAAACGACCACGGTGCTTTTTATAACCCACGGTAAGCCCGGGATTACACCGCTAACCAGCCCATAACGTCCCCGCTGCACACAGATGGACTCTAAATGCAGCAGAAGACTTTTGACTGGTCAGGTGTTGCAGCACTCATTCAGTGTGTCAACTTTAACCCCTGAGAACCGATTTGTAAAAGAAACCAGTCCTTAAAGATGAACCAGAACACCCAGAGTGCACGTTAAACGCAGCAGTAATGATTCTGGGGAGGGGAATGGGAACGCTCAGCAGTCAGGATGGTTATGAAAGGTGGAGCTGACTGTGAGGAAGCTCCTCTGTGTGTCTGCAGCCATGTTTTCTGCCTTTTTTGGTGCCGAGCATCACGCACAGAAGCCCGGTCACCTTTTGTAGCGAGGTGGGCCGTACAGGCCAGCAAGTTAGTATATATCTGTGGGCCAATCGTTGCAGAGCTTTAGTGGTTTGCAAAGAAAAATGACGGCATGCAGCGAAGAGAGGCAAGGAAGAAGGAATACTCTTTCTGTGGTGTTAACTAAGAGCCTGTCAGCTGCCTGACTAAGAGCATGATGCAATAAAAGCATGAATGAGATTCTCAGGGTCAGCTCGAAGATAGAAATGCAAAACCTGCATGTCACGCTTTCTGAAAACAGTCAGCAAAAATGTAAATGAAGCAGCACGGGGGACTCTTTCTGTCTTATAATCGCCTTTCAGACGATGATGGGAATATTATTCAAACCCCCCCGTTAAATAAATACAGCATCTCTGGTCAGTTTCCAGAAAACTGAGTCATGTTATCGAGTGAAAGCTGGATTGATGCCCGAGCACTCAGTCATTGTCCCACCCGCAGACCAGCAGCAGCAGCAGCAGCAGCAGCTCCGGAGGGTCTAATCTGGCCCGAGCGAGGCTGGGAATAGCTTCCCTGAGCTGCTCGAAATCCTGCAGTTTAATCAGCTTGTCTTCTGCCCTCCTGAGCCGACAGCGCCGAAACATTGAGGCCTGAAAGCATCGCTGCCAGAGAGCGAGGACAGCGTGCACGAGACCCGACCGCACGCGACGGGATCTCAGCCGAGGCGAGAGAGAGCGAGCCGGGCCTCCAGTGATACCAGTGAACAGAAACTGGGCACAAGAAGCCAGTTTAAACTGAGCTGGTCGATTTTAATGTCAAACAAGAGACATTAGTTCTGATTTATACTAATATGTTTTCAGTTAAAAGTGCTCTGTGGTTTGGATACGGGGGATTAACGGGGGATTAGGTGGTTCGGCTTCAAAATAGGACAAAAGAAGTATTAAAATAACGGCATTTGTTCTGGTAATGGAGCTAATGGCTCCCAGAGAGAGATGACCGACAGAGAGTCACAAGGTTACAGAGTGGAGACACGCTGTTAATTTAGATAGAGAAGAAAAATAGGACAACGTTTATTCAGGTAAAATAGGTAATAAGTCGCTTTATTAATGCATATTACAGAACTGATTCATCTTAATAATGTTGCTAGAGCAGCAAACACAAGCCGAGTAAACAGAGACATTAAAGATAAGTTAGTGAAACACACAACAAACAAAAAGAAACTCAAGACTTCTGATAACGTTTCTAGGCGTCTATGAACTGTTAACAGCCGTCTTATAATCAAACTAATGTAATATTAATGTTAATATGATTGATTAGTGGCCTCACAGGTTTTCAAGACACCCGAGACAGTCGCAGCGATCAAACAGTTGCAAAATGACAAATTATTTGTGCAGAACTTTCCACCTTCTCTCTCAAACTTAACGAAGAAAATCTGTCTCTAAAAAATGTTTCTCTTCCTGCAGCACGACTCAAGAACAAGAAGTCTCGGGTGTCTTTAAGTGTTTTAGTTCTTTACTTGAAATCTCGGTCGCTCACGTCGTTTTTGTTTTCTGTAAAATAACAGATTACAGTTTTAATCGCTTGTTTACAATCAGGAGCTCAGTCAGCAGTTTGATCTGTCGGTGTGCGATCAGCTGACCGTGTTCTCACAGGGCGTGAAGGAGTGGGCTGTTCTCAGGTCTGTCGTTTCCTTTTAACCCTTTAATCCCGGTGGGACTAAAAGAGAACGGGAGGAGAAAAGTAGCGGTGATGAGATTAGAGGCTGAGAAGAGACTCGCGGAGCAAAGCTGCGTTTCTGCTTCATATAAAGCTCTTACACAAGTCCGTCAAACGACCCGCGGGAAGAGATTTTATTTCAAACAATAACAGCGTTTATTAACGTCGATGTGAGTCTGATTATATCTGAAGGTCAGCTGAGTGTTGGAGGCGTCAGGAAGAAGATGAGAAACGTCCTTTATTGGTTATTGATCGTCTTTGCTCAGTCAGAGGTCGAAGGTCAAGGAGAGATGAAGGATTTCCTGGTTGTCCAACAAATCCAGATTCTGGTCTTACTGCATTAACTGATGTAAACACCAGAGATGGAATGTAACTAAGTAACTAACTAAATATATTTACTTCAGTACTTTGTTCAACTATTTCCATTTTCTGCTTCTTTATACTTCCACTCCGATACAGTTTGGAGGCAGATAATGTACTTTTATAAAACAAAACTAAAGAAAACACTTTCTGAATATCAAGAAAATGCTCAGTATCGTATTCGATAATCGTCCAGGCGAGTAATCGATCTACCTGTAGTATACAGGATCTTCACACGTGGAAAAATACGTTATCTACTTTTACTTTTGATACTTAAGTACCTTTAATATCAGATACTTTAGGACTTTTGCTTGAGTACGGTTGCACAGCTGACTGTCACAGTAACATTTAAACACGATATTTTTTACTCAAGTCTGATTTTTGGATACTGAACGCTGATTGATACCCTGATCGTAAAGTGTTTCCAATTACTAGTGAATTATCTAAAAATATACCAATGTTAATGTTGGAAAAATGTGTCTTTTCTATGAAAATAACAACAGAAATGTGAAATGTTAAAACTGGAATGTTGAGTTGATACCGAGCGCAGTTGCTTTGCTCTGTTTGTCGTATACTCGATGTAAATCAGAACAATATTCACAAATATCATAAGTAAACATCAGATTTCTGTTTACAGATGACAACATGATGACATCTTTCCCTTCAGACTGACAGAAACACGCCGTCATAATCTTTCGTGCGACGATCCGTCGCTGATAAAAACGTCTGACCCAGTTTTTCTCTCGTGCCGGTCAGCGAGGGACGAATGTTTCCATCCTGCAGAGGATCCACAGCGTTCAGAGCCACAGGCCTCCTCTGAGGTCTAATTACTGTATGAAACATTGATGAGAAGCTTGTTTTGAATCCGTTCCAATGGTTTCATAAATTACAATTGATCAGTTTTGGGATGGAAAGCCGATGCTGCTTCCTCCTGACGGGACGCACAAAAGACGACACCAGGTTTACATAACTGATCCCAAGAAAATGATCGTCAGGATAAAAGCTGCGAGGATGAAATTACAAGATGTCTTTTGTGTGAGCACCATGTGTCCATCACTGAATTATTTAATAACTTTCCATCTTGGAAAGCAGCAACATCATCAGTGTGTCAGGCTGCAGCTGATGATTATTGTCGATCGATGCTGTTGCTTCAAAATATCTACAAAGAAATGTAGAATTTATGAGAAATTTCAGCCTAAATTGTCCGTTAAACAGATAGAAACCCAAAAATATTCAGTTTATAATTATAGAAAATGGACCGAATGATTAATCTGAGGTTGCACAGCCTGACGTGCACCTCCACAGAAATGTAACTGCACGTGACAAGTTAGCGAGTGCTAATAACGGAGCTGTAGTTGCCCCCGTAAACACACCGCACCCTTCAGCTGCTTCAGTCCCTCCTGACTCGCCTGCTCTTCTTGGATTACAATCGGAGTAGACGGAGACTGTCGAAACAGGTCGGTGTGTTTAAAGGGGAAAGTTGGCTGACAATTCGCTCTCCGCCACCAGCGATGCAGACACGCTGCGGCCCACGACGACGACGGCGCTGCGTAGCGCTCACATCCAACCATAAATCAGCTGTGAGCTTTCACGTTGTCTCTTGTCGGCTCTGTCGTGTTGTCGGCTTCCAGTTCAGCTTCACTTCTACTTGAATGTTTGTCTCTGTGACGCAGTGTGATGTCAGGATGTTGTTGAGTTGAAGGCGGGACTACTGACGAGGCGTTTCAGGCCCACAGGAGCAGATTTATCTGTGAAAACGATGTAACACTCAGCACCAATAGGTTTCCTTTGAGATGTTATTTAAATGATTGTAAACAGGATGAAACTATACTTTTAATCTGACCTGATTAACTTCTGTCACATCTGTGCAACTGATGAAAATGCTAAAACGCGCTTTTTGGTGCATATGCAGCAAAAAATAGTAAGAAAACAGACAATTTACTGAATTCCTGCACCTGTTTTCTTCAGAGACGACTGCAGCTCTAATGAATCTAATGTTTGGTTGCTTCATGAGTTTTAAAGCTGTCAGTCAGCAGATTCACGTACATGAGAGTGAACTGGATGAAGTGTTTCCTCCAGCCTCTTTTCACCAACATGTGTTGTGTTTTCATTGTATTATTAGATTATTAATAGAGTCTTTTTTCAGATGCATCACACTGCGTCCTTCACTGTGCCCATTCAAGGTTTTTCCAGCGACCTCCTCTCGATCAAACTCCCCTCGAACACACACAGCGACCCCCTCTTTTCTGCCCGAGGCCCATAATGGTCCCCAGTGTTCCCACTGCTCTGTGCCCATTTTCCGCGGTGGACTCCTGCCAACCGGTTCGTCCATTAAATGAAGACGAGCAGAGCGGTCCGCTGTAGTGAAACACTGATTAACCCTCCATTGTTGTCCGGCTCGCAGGGCGACCCCAAACCTCAGCGAAGGAGACGATTGGCTGAGATCCAAACAGTGTCGCAGGAACGTTGGTGGTTGTGTTTTAATGAGTCTGGTTCCCAGGGTTAGAGCCACTCAGTCTAACAGCCCAGTGGACAGTTGAGAACAGCGAAACGACCCTTTAATCCCACTTTTCATACATTATTTATTCAACTGTCAAAGTATTTACATTAATTTACCCTTTTCTTTCATTTCTCCCCACGTATGAGTCGCGTTTGACGGACATTAATCCTTTAAACCAAACTAACTCTTGACGACCGTGAAGCCAAAAATCGACAAAACACAGATTCTTAACGAGCCGCGTCTGCGGTCTGACATGGTGTAAACTTCCTGTCCTCCTGAGTGGGTGCGGTCGTCGTGCATTTTCCTGCTAATTAGCGTTAGCAATGCTAATTCAGGTCAGCAGCAAACATTGGAAGTAAACATGTTCTTTTGGTGTTATCATCAAAACAAAACAAAGCGACACGCAGGAGACACTTTATGTTGCTCCAGAAACGGTTTCGTTTTACAAGACGACCGTAAATTACAGGAAGTAATTGGGGAGAAAATGTCTAAACATTGCCTCTCTTGGACTGCGGAGGAAGTGGAAAAGAAGAAGATAAGTCATAACAAAAGTGTCCAGAAGCCTCCGTCAGTGTCTCGACTTCACAGAGCACCAATGAGATTAAACATTTGTTGTTGTCTTTCATGCGTTTGGAAGTATTATTACACTATTACTCTCCTGTAAGAACCCTCGAGCTGCAGACAGGAAGTGAGGAGGCCGGCCGACGAGTCCAGAGTCCGTCTGAGTGTGTGTGAGTGTGTGTGCTGCTGTACTGTAAGTCTTTGTATCTCCGGCTGCCTTGCGGTTGATGTGTGTTATCAGTGGTGATTTCTCAGAGGTCAGTGGCGACGCTTTTGTTCTGCCTCGCTCTGACGTCACCGACCCGTCAGCTGAGTCTTTGTTACAGTTTGTGCAGCTCTGAAAATGGATCCTGTGTTCTGCAGCGAGCAGCAGAGCTCTGAGCGGATTTACAGCAGCCAGCAGATTAAATATTCCTACTTTTTGTTTTGGTTTTTTTTTGCAACATGCTCGTAAAGCTCGAGGTGAATTCTCTCTCAGGTAATGCATCGGCACAGAGAGAAGCACTGATGCTGATTTGCAGTTTTATAAGACATTAATGTTCGGACGTTTCGCTCCAGACCATGATGTCACGTTGTAATCACCTCTGTGGCTCCACAGTCACCTCTGCAGGAGTGTGATTACCTCGGCCGAACAATGACAGATAACGGCCTGCGTTCCCGCAGCGTATCTGCTCTCATATGTACTCTGTCTGCAGGCACAAGAACCGGCTTCACATTTCCACCTCGTCCAGATAAGATACTGACGCTGCAGTACTTTTCCTACAGCAGTCTGTGAGCTCACCGACAGGATGAACCTTCGTCGTGTGCAGTTTGAGTTTCAGTGCGTGACATGTTGTCTGTTTAGTGGCAACACAGCAGCTACTGTTGTCTGTGCTAGCTGTTCTTTTCATGCAAAAATAAAAATTCAGTCATTAAATCCATGCTGATGGAAAGTCAGGGGGAGTTCTGTTTTCCACAAAACATTTCTGGAGCTTCACAGCTTCACTTTCAAAATGTAAACAACCTGAAAAAATAAATAAAAATGGCTCCGTACAGCTCGTAAGTCTCCAGAAGATCTGAAATTGATCGTAACAGAAAGGATTTTATTTATACCCTTGACGTTCAGCTACAGTATGTAGATTCTGGATGTAAATAAAGACTTTTCAATTCAATTTGGAGACATTAAAATAGGACAAATGGGATAATGAGACGCGAGCAGAAGTGGACTCTGTGTTTGTAACATCGATGCTCACCTTCTTGTTGCTGCTGTTTACACCCCGACACAGATTCAAAACATTTAGTACGTGAATAACCGTCAGGACAGAGTGAAATGAAAACAACTCCTATGATCCCATTCGATGCCACAGCGTCATAAAACTACATCTTTGTTTTCAGAGACGCCCTAGTGGCAGAAGTTGCATAATCCTGTCTGTATTTTGCTTTCTGTAAGTTTTTTGCAGTCTCAGATTGTCGCCCACAAACAGCTCATGGACGTTAAAACTCTGTCAGCACTCAGACTGATTTCAAAACAGAACAGGAACTCCTCTCAGTTTCCTTGAGACACAGGAAGTGGAATCAGCAAAGCACGAGTCTGTATCTCTTGACATGATGCAATTTGCATGTTTTATCAATTTCCCCATGTTTACTTTTAGAGTCGACCTTCAGACGAAACATGTTTTACCTTTCAGACGAGGCTGAGTCGCGTTAATCGACAATCTGGTATCAAAATTACAATTTCTAAAGCTCGACATTCTGTATTTGTTGCAGGAACACAAGTAAAAGTGATAGTTCAGGACAACAATTCAAGAAAAGAGAAGGTAAAATAAACAAATAAAACTGGGAAGACATTGTAACTTTAGGGCCTTGTATCAGGATCAGCTTCAACAAACTGGTGCTGGTTGAGTCGTCAGTTTTACAACATGTTCACTTGAGCTGAGCGACAGTTTATCAGGAGAATATAAAACCCTGTTATGACATTGTTACCGAGTCTCTGATTGGCTGCCGGTGATGTCACATGTTTAAACGCTCGTCATTGAGGAAGTTAAAAGTCATAAAGAGGCGATATGAGACAAGGACCCAGTGACCTGCGTGTTGGCGCAGCGCCGGGTTTAATCGAGCGAACGCACCGAGAGTCACAGGTCAGAGCGACAGAGAGCTCAACCTTGTGATAAGACGACAGGACGACGGCCGAGTTTTAAAGGGCAACATACTCGTTAGAACTCATAAAAACATGTTCTTCCAACAGAAAAACAGAATCCTGCACGTCTGACAGCTTCAACGTTACATGTATCATCTTTCTGTCTCAAATTTCAAACCAGTTATAAAACAAAACGCTGAATCTGATTTGCACCCAACTCCAACGTCCAGGCTGTCGCAGCTGAGCAGCCAAGAGTTAAATCAGATCTATATTTTCCGTGTGAGTACGTGCAGCCGATGTGTGAGTCACTGTGTCATGGGATGCGTCCAGCGAGCATCCACGGTGTTGTGCTTTTTCTCAGAAAACAGGAACGTAGAGACGAGTGTGCTGCCTAACAATAGAAACCACAGAAGAAGAGTTTCATTCCTCCAGGAAGTCTCGAGCGGCTGGAACAAATCACACCTACACTTACTGACACTGAGGAGATGGTTGATGCATTCTGAATTATTAAAGGCAGCATAAAACATTATGAGTTGCTTTTAAAGAGCAAGAACTAAACAACAGGATTTTCTATCTGCCTTTTATAAACCAGAAAAAGAGTTTAAAGGAACAGATTTTACATTTAGGTGTTAGGATTTCTGCAAATGCAGAATGATCCTTTTAAGGTATAGACCTGCTCTTTAAAAAGGTTTGATAAAGCCACAATTTGTTCACATAATTCTTGCTGGAAACAGCAGCTGAGTTACAAATATGTACAAAAATAAACTTACGATAATTCTGAACATATACTCATGCTGACGTTTAGCAGGTATTATGCTAACCATGATCACCATCTTAGTTTAGTATTATGTCATGCTAACGTTAGCTAATTAGCACTGAAAACAAAAGTTCAGCTGAGATTGCTCACAGAGGATTTTACGATTCACATTTAAACAGCAGCTAAATTATAAAAACGAATGATAATAAACTGTGGCAGCTCTGTGAAGCGGCCCTTGGAGCTAAATGCTAACATAAACATGCTAACATTGGAACTCATTACAGTCAAAAACAATGAGACGGTTAAAAACAGGAAGAGGAAAAATTGGAAGCGCACAAATAAAACATAATCTTGGCAATAAGACAAAATATATGCTAACAAGACGAGTCTACATGCTAGCTGCTCTGAGGGTGCTGGAGCAGTATGATGCTCTGAGCCAAATGCTAACATGCTAACAGTGATAATTCTGAACAAATAATAATGATGTTTAGCAGGTACTATGCTAGCCATGATCTCCATCTTAGTTTAGTATTACAGCATGCTAACATTAGCTAATTAGCACTAAACACAAAGTTCAGCTGAGATTGCTCACAGAAGTTTTTACGATTCAAGGGAATGTTTAACCGATCACATGCTAATCCATCTGATAGATCAAATCATGAATGTGTGTAGAAAATGTAATGACAGTCTGTTCAATGTTGATATATTTGAGGTGTGTGTGCTTAAATAACAAGAAAGGATAACACAAAAGAAACGTCCTGTATGTTATTTCACAGGTCTATATGTGTTTGGTGCGGCTGTTGTTTGTCCGCTCCTGTATGTTCAGTGTGAGTGTGAGCAGAGAGAAGAAGGTGTGTCACATTCCTGCTGGTGCTGCGAGCTGCAGAGTCCATCGATCCTGCGCCGCTGTGTGAACGTGCAGCGCAGCAGGACGGCGGACGTGAAGCCGCAGGTTGGACTTTGGCCAAAACAGGCAACACTGCAGCGTCTCGGCAGCGGTGCCAGGAAACAGCTCGGACGTTTTTACACCATCAGCTCCGCGCGGTTCGATTATGAATCGATGCTTATCTGGTTAATAGCTGCAGCTTTCTGTTGAGTCATGCACAAACAAAAACAGAAGTTGGGTACACGGTGTGAAACTGTGAAATGTCAAGTCGGACATGCAGAGTCTCTGCAGACTTGTTTGTTTATTCATTTATATGTTTCTTTATGTTAAATCTTGAGCTTTATGTTTTAACAACTCTGTAATAATAGTCTGGTTAGGTCAAGGCACAAAAACAACAAAAATGTGGTTAGCGTTACAAAAAGATCCCGTTTTTGCTTAACATACCTGGTTTTGTCGGCACTAATACATCTGGAAAGTATCCTGACTTCTCCTTAAAAATATCCAGATGTTTCACGCTTAAAAATGCTGAAACGTCGACTCGAACGGCGGTCAGACTTTCCTTGTTCGCTTGCATTTTGGTTAGTTTTAGGAAAGCATTGTTTGGGTTTAAATAACTACGTCACTTGTGTGGCTTTAGTTGCAAATGTACTTATATTTTTTAAGTAACAATATGTGAGTAACGTAACTTAACTTGGCACAAACAGCGGCCTTCTTTGCTTGACGTTCCTCGCTCTTTATGTGACTTCGCCTGACTTCCTCCTTTGCTGCTGTATTTATTACTACGACCACCAGAGGTCGCCGCCCGACAGCAAACGTCAGTGTGGGTCGTAATAAGCTGCTTTCACAGTCGACCTCTATCGTAGCTTTTCCGATGAGGACGGGACGTATTCGTGTTTGTTTGCAGAAACATAAAATGCCAACACATGTTCTGAAATATGTCGACATTATATCACAAGATCTGCGTCACACCTCGACTGATGATAAAAAAACAATACATGAAAGTTTGTCCCATTCTTCTATGAGGCTGTAAACGCTCTTTATTGCTTCTTCAAGGCCGGTCGAACAAAGAAAGTGCCGTGTAGTTCCGACTTGTTTCACTTCCTTATTGGTTTCAGACTCGTGACCTTTTGTCCCTTTTTCAGGACTCTTGAACTTCCTGTTCAGCCTGCACAAGTGCGAAAAAGAAAAAAGCTCATTACACCTCTCGTCTCTCTCGTCTTTCTCGCTCATTAACACATTTGTGTCACAGGTTTGGAGGCTCAGGTTGGGAACAAACAGCTCAGAGTCCCTCCGGGTTAGAAGAGGAGGAACAACAGCTTCCCTCTGTCCTAAAATCCCACAAACGCAGCACTCGTCTTGCTCAAGGTGAGGCGGACCCGGTTCGTGGCGCGATGATCGGCTGCCCCCTGCAGCTCAGACGGAGGTGCACCAGCCAGCACTTCCTGAGATAGAGACGTCAGCTCTAAATGGATTGTTTTCCCAGATCTCCATCGCTCTTTACATTCGTCCTGAATTAAACATGACATTCATGCACCTTTAGCACTCACGCTAGCTCCTGTGAATCTGTACATTCAGGCGGACATTAAACATTCAGTGTGAGTGGCTCTTTTTTTGGCCACATAAGAGCTTTTGGAGAAAACACCGGGAAACCTCATGTATTCTTGTCGTAGTGGAGGATAAATAGCCGACTTTGAAACCCACAGCGGCTCCATTAATGGACTTTTCCCGGCACTAATGCGATCCCCTTTCACAGATCACGTTAGGTAAACTCCCTCTCCGCTGTTTTCTCTGCACTTTGCCTCTTTTCCTTGGATCTGCACTCCGAACTGCAGATGTAAAACGTGGGAGTGGAGACGCGCAGTAATATCCGCGGGCCAAACGCAGGGCAGCTGCTGCACGGAGGAGTGAGCATGTCCTGCTGTTGCTGTGGCAACCAGCCAAATATGGCACCACAACCACCACCACCGCCGCCGCCATCGCTGTCAGGTACCACGGAGATAAAAACCAGTGATCCATCACACATCAGAAAGAGAGACACACTTCCATTTAAATGCTTTTATTTGCTGACGTTGACTGAATCTCGTACTTTGCGGCGATGTTAAAAGTGAGTGATAAACTTTAATGTGTAATTTAAACAACATTTTATGGCTTTCAAAGTGAGAACGTCCCCTGAAGAAGCACTTCCACTGCCAAAGGAGACTGTTTTAATGTTAATGAAACTCTGGGATCAATTTAAAACGGAGAATTCAAAGATTATCTGACGTTGTAGCTTTTTTAACGAGGCCTGATTTGTTTGTTTGCCTTTTCCTGCCCAACGAGGTCAGATTGTAATAACTCCACTGCAATCTGATGGTTTTTTACACCTGTTTTAACTTGTAAAATGATTTTCCTTTGGCCTAAAATTCGCTTTCTGACAATGTAAGATAAAATACAAAAACAAGCCTGCAGCATCCTCCTCTAGCTAACGTTAGCTCGCGCTAATTCACCAACTTTTACTGGTTTAAATATAAACATGAGATGCACTGATAAACTCGTCCTGCTAACTAGCTTGACGTCCAAACATAACATACAGTTTCATCCACTATATATTTGGTTCTGTCTCATCTGGACTCTCCTGAACTCGACTGGATGATGTTATGTAAAATCTGTGTCAACTGGAGCGTGATGTCCTTTCTCCAAATGTCTCACATCCTCCGGCTGTCAGGTCACTACACCCAGGAAAGCTGGTTTGTTGCTGGAGGGTTGCCAGTTTGAATCCCTCAGCGAGGTTTGGGGGGGAAAAAGCTGTGAGGACGACGCTGATCTGGCAGGAAAAAAACCAACGAGGTAGAGATGAGAAAGGTGTGTGAGGATCACTGTAAGTTTGATGGAAAGATTTAAATGTATAAAAAGAGAGTTGATGCTACGAGACGAGATATTTTACGGCTGAACAACAAATGTCACAAATGCAGCGAATAAAACACGTATTCACTGAGATGTTGCTGATTCTGGATCAGTCGTTGTTGGCTGATGTTATTGGCCAGCCATCGTATCAGACATGTCTGGATTTTATGCATCAAAACATAAACCTGAGGAGCTTTGTAGGAATTGAAATCATAATCAAAAACTCCTCAGCCGTCTCTTCTCACTGACAGTGTGTAGATTTGTTTCACAGGGCCGACCGGAGGTGAAAATGAATCTGCAGCTGTCGTTTATCTGTCGAGGTTTCCAGCAACATTCGTCACCATAACCACATTAACAGCAGGCAGATGGACGTCGGCCCGGATCCAATATTTCCAGTCGGCTGCAGAGACGCTGGGAGGCTTCCCAGTAATCCCCCAGTCCTCCCCTGACCTCCGCCCGAGAGCGCTCCGACAAAACCCCCCAAACACAGAAAGATTCTCTAACACGACTGGAATGTTTTACTTTTTTCTTCGGATTTTGATTATTTTTTCACAGAAGTTTGACACGTTGACCTCGCTGAGATTAAACCATGATGTCGGTCTCATTCCTGAGGGGGGGGGGCGGGGCGTTAAAGCAGCAAATGTACCAAGAGATAAAACAAATATAGAAACTAAAAGATGTAGAGACGCTGATGGAACATGATCGTGGAATTAAAGACAAAACGAATGCCAACAGGAATCGTCTACACTCACCTTCCTGCGTCCCCTTCCTGAGGGCGGATGCTAAAAAATGCTAAACTCTCTTTAGTGTCTGTGTTCGGTTTGTCCCTTCTGGGCTTCTGTAGAAACATGGTGGACTCCAGAGAAGAAGAGCTGCTTTCTATGCAAAAGTAAAATGCTCATTCTAAGATAACGAAAACAGCAATCCTACGTTTGAGATGACGATAACACACTTTTACAAAAATCACGCACCGTGCCAGCTGTAGTTTGTGTGTTAGCATGCTAACATTTGCTAAGTAGCAGCAATGGGAATGTTAAATGTTTATTAACGAGTATTTGCTGATTACTGTATCAATTATCTGTTGACTTAAATCTTTAGTCTACAGAAAATCGATAACTATGTGAGTCAGAAGTTTTATATTTGCAAATTAGCCGCAGATATTTAATTTTAAATAGGCGTAACTATGAATACATGTGTTGTTCCTGTCAAATAAACTGATAAATAAATAGATAAAATGTGAAAAATGCGTAAAGCGCTTCCTCAGACATCCGTCCGTTGAGTTTACAATGATGTGAAAACAGAGAAAAGAACATTTTCTTCACATTAAGAGCCAGAACTTATTCGTCATCAAAGAAATCTTGTTTTTCTCTGAACTATCTCGTTATATTCATTTAGAAACTGACCCTGATCCTCATCGTGGTGCAGCAGGACGCCGGCTCTTCATCATCAGGAACCTTTCAACTGCTCATTTACTTTCAGGATTGTGATTTTCTCCCATTTGTGTTTCACGGAGGAGATTTTGTCTAATTAAATCAATAAATGAGCATTTAATCTTTGTATTGCCGTGAGGATAAACACTCCTGTGAGCGCGCACTCACACAGCAGCCACACTTGTTAGTCTTAATTATTGAATCTTAATCATTTAAAGATTAATTTTCTGGGTAAAAAGATTAGATGACGCAGCGTTTGGAGACGACTGAGCAGGAAAAAAAATCAGATGTTATTAATTACAGCTCAGTTTTTGCGGAAAGACGGAGATGAAGGAAAGAAAAGAGCCGAGCTCCCCGAGGGGGGAAAGAGCAGATGGTTGCTAACATTAGCTAACAGTAACCTTGAATCAGCTCAAGCTTTAGCATACTTTAGCTTTTTGTTGCTAGCTATGATGCATGAAGGTCATCTTTAGGAAAAATACAATTATTCATTGTCTTCGGTAGAATATAAACCAACAAAAACATGACGTTACACATCAGAACAGTCGTCTCAGGATCAGAATCAAACATTCAACATCTTATTTACACTTTCCAGCTGATACGTGTCAGTTAAATCCTGGCAGCTGCAGGAAACAGAGCGTCAGGACGAGGGACGGACGTATAGATAAACAGGGAACATCCAGAATGGAAACCAAGAAAAGGGATTATGAGACTGAGCGAGAGCGTGTGTGTGCCGCAGAGCCTCCGAAGATGAATACTTAAATTCCTATTAATAAACCGAGTGTTACGTCTGCTTTTTCTGAGTAAAAATAGTCGCACAGAGGAATCACTTTGACAAAGGGAGCGGGGAGAAGAGCTGTGGAAAGCGCTCGGGGGGGTAAAACGGAGAGGAAAACACGCAGAGATGAAGGGAGGACAGTGTGCAGTCAGATGTGGAGGGTTATGTCATGCAGCATGCAGCAGGGTCCCTGTCAGCTGTGCAGCGGTGCAGAAACACAGGAGGTTACGTAATATTCCCAGAGCCTCTTTTACTGGGCGAGAACAAGCCCGCATCGATTAGCGTAAGCCCGCCGCACCTGCAGGGCCGAGAGAGAGGGGGTTAAAATAAAAATGGTGTATAATCTGTTTGACCCCGAGTGGCGGCAGCAGCAGCAGGGCGGGAAAAAAATGGTTCATTCTGCTGAAACAAAACCCGGATAGCAAAGTGGTGGCTAAAGGTTAGCTAACGCTAGCTGGAGCCATGAAATGTGGACATTCTTATCATGTCATGTGTTTCGTGTGCAGGAACTACAATTGCCAGGTGATAAACTACATTTCCCAGATGTATTTTGTGCATGTTTGGTCTCATTTAACACCAAAAGGCCAAAAATCTTGGAGTTTTTAATATATTTTGGTGATATTTCGTGTCAGAAATGTTGATATTCTGCTCTTGGTAATGAGATATTTGCACGATTATCAGCGCAAAATAAGCCTCGTAACAGTTTTTGGTGACTTAAAGAGCTTTTTATCAGTGGCCAGAGATTTTTTAATCTGAAGAGGAAGAGATTAACTGTGTTATTGTTCATGTCATGTAGCTCGTTCTGCAGAGAGAAAGTCAGAAAGTCGTGACGCGTTTATGGACTCAGCTCCAAACTCTGGTTAAGGTTAAAATTGTCTCATTAAGTGACTCAGACTCCTCGAGAAGGGAACTTCTTCTTCTTCTTCTTCACATTTTCTTGCTTGTCTTTCTCTAAAACATGGCGGCCGCGGTGATGCCTGTAAACCTTCACGGCCTCGGGGAGGTTTTGACGTTGCTGTGGTGATCCGGTGAAATGTTTATCACCTTCGTGCTGCAGATTATGCAATCAGCGCAGCGTCGCAGAGAGCTACAACAGGCCTCTGTCTGCTGTCATCAACACCGAGTGTGTGAGAGTGTGTGTGAGTGTGTGTGTGTGTGTGTGTGTGGAGCCTCGCCCAGAGCAGATCCATCCATATGATGACCCCCCTCACACCTCCTGCTGCCTGACTGGCTGCCTGCAGAGCTGAGCAGCAGGCGCCCTCTGCTGGCCGGACGTGAAACATGTGAAGCTGATTCCTGATTGGACCTTTCTGTCTCTACAGGAAGGTCAGAGGTCACGGTCAGCTGCAGGACAACACTGGTGATAATCAGGAGGTGTGTCTTTATTCCGCTTTTTGACATCCTTCCTTCTTTTTGTTCTCCAGCTTCATAAATGTGAGGATTCGCTACTTTTCTTTGGAGTTTTGGATCGTTTGTTGAGCTGTGTGAAGTCGTAACAATCACATTTTATAGACCAAACAAATTAATCTAGTAAAAGTAGGAGAAGATGATTCTGGTTTGTTCCCAGGTCGTGAATTTTCCTTTTTAATACAGCTGTGAAAGTTCACTGAAGTACTGTGCTTACGTAAGATTATTGTACTTTACTTTAGTTACTAGTTTCCTGCAGACAAAACATGATGATGTTCATGTTTCCAGCTTCACTAATGTGACGATGTGCTGCTTTTTCTTGCATTAATTTGAATGTATTTGTAATATTGTTGAGTTTGATGTAAGAAACATTGTGGAGCAAATCTGTGTTCAGCATCTTGATCTTTTTCTCTTCTGTCATAAGAATCCTTGTTTCATTAGAAGAACTTGTAGAAGAAGAGAATCTATCCATTACTTCATGAGACTTTGTTCCTCCGGATTCGGAGCCGCTGCTCTCGGGACCAAAAATAAACTTCTTCGTTATCTCCTTCATGGCAGCGAAAATTACAGGTTTCCTCTGAAGAAGACACAAAAACACCCTGAACCAGAGAGAAGCCGCTCCGTCCAAAATAAACTCCCATCAGCAGCTGGAGAAGAAACAACAGGTCCAATGTTCTTACAACTCATTACAGCGTTAACACTTCTTTCTTCTGCAGATTTTTCCTTTTTAAATTGTTAACCGTCCTTTGTACGTGAGCAGGGATGTACCGATAATCCCAAATAGTAAATCTAAATAAAGGAAATAACAATCTCCTGTGAGATTAGCAAACAAATATCAGTATACGGCTGATATACGCGAGTATCTGACGTCCTTTGGTTGCTATTTCCTGTTTGTGTTGCTTTCAAAACATCCAAAAATGAGTCATTTGAAGAGAGTCGTGTGTTTTATAACTGTTGTGTTTACATTTTGGAGTCCCATCTCTCAGTTTCAGCTCTGTCAGCCTGTCCTTAAGTTAAATTAAGCAGATTAAAGCCCACTTACTATGTTTCCCTGCAGAAAAGTACTCTGGCTCTGCATCAAAGACAAAGAAAAGGTGGCATCTGGCAGAAATTCTCCCCCAAAAAATTAGTGTTTTAGTGCCACTCAGCTGCTGTGAATGAAAAACAACATTAAAATCCACAAAATGTAAATGCACTTGACCTCAGGGTAACTCGTCTGGTGGTGGAGGGCGAACGTGAGCTCGAGCTGAGAGGAACAGTGTGAAAGGTCGCCTCCTCCCACACATGGAGAGTCTCTCTGTGGAGGCGGCCCGGCCGGTCAAACGCTGGAAAAAACGTGACTGCGGTCTCGTCCCGGTCCCGTCTCCTCCCTGGTGTTATCATCACTGGGAAAACCCCCGCAGACCACTGAGCCGCGTCCCATCAGCACCAGGGAGTCCGTGTTTGTTCAGGACAGCTGGACTGCGTCAGAATCACTCAGCAACTTGGACGGAAAAACAGAAAAACAACTCATAGTTTCATCTCAATCCTGGACTGGAAGAAAACCTGGAACGAAGTTTTGATTCGTCAGGGAGACGGATTCATCTGTCAAAGTGTTGGAGGTGCAACAACACCTGATGAGATCCACAACAGCAGATTATAAGGAAGTTAAATACTTTTTAATTTATCTTTCAGTCCTTTGATTAGTTTGTGATTTGAGGGCAGATGAGAAGAGATGCAACCCTTCGTAAAAAGTCTCCATCTGAAGGACATTTGTGGTCAAAGCTAACTGAAGCTCACGTCATATTAATATAGACTATTAAAGTTAAAGGTAGAATCAGTGAGATTTTGTCCCAGCTGTTCCTGAACGCACCACAAAGACAGCTGATTGTTGAGTCTCATTCCCAGGACGTCAAACAGACACATGTTGGGTTGGTAAAGCGTCCCGAGCAGCAACAAAGAGAGAAAATCAGAAACTCTCTGCAGATACGAGACACTAACACGCCTTTTCTCCACATTCCAGTCTCCCTCTCTGTCTGTTTACGGCTTCTTACGGCTTTTACATCACGCGTGATGTGCTCTGATTTCGGAAAAGTGGCCTTCTTACGTTATTCAAAGTGTGCAAACCATTTTGTGTCATTTCGATGCCTGTTGCTATAAATTCCAGGCGAGTCAGGAGCGCAACAAAACATGAATACATCAGTTTTGTTTTCACTGAGAGACGTTCCTCTGCTGCGGTCGGAGTCACCAGGCTTTCAAACAACCTGGTCGCAGGTTTGATTCCTGCTGCAGACGAGAGTGTCCTTGTGTAGGAGACACTGAACCTCCTCACCTGTTTTGGATGAGAGCTTAAATTTTAATGCCCATCCACAGCGGAGAGCGAGTTAGTGGTGCGTGAAATGTCTTTTATCCAGCGTCCCTCGGTGGCGCCGGATGTTTCCTCAAAAATAACCCTGACTGCGCATTTCTAAAAGTTTGTCGATCTTGTAAGAAACTCGTCCGGTTCCTCACGTGTTCTCTGGAGAAGAAAAAAAGAATAAAATAACACCTGAACGAAACACTGATCAAGACACGCTGTCTTTATTTTGCAGTGGGAATACAAATTCAAAACACAACCATCCATGGAGCATTCACACGGCTTATTGTTTTTTTTTTTCCAGTCTTGGTGTGCTTTTTTTTTTTTTTGTCTTTTTGTACAAGCGCGTCTCGGAGGAGAAACAGCTAAAGCCTGTCACAATCAATGCAGTTTAAAAAGGCGACTTAAGAAAAACATATTTGGAAACAGAAAAAGAAGAGAAATGCATCAACTCTGCAGTCACAGAACACATTCCTGTCATTTGCAAAAAAGAAAAAGGCAAAGCAGTTACAACAAACTGTGACTAAGGAACGTAACAAAGTGCGCTTAAATAAAGAACTTTTTGCTAAAGCTCAGTAAGGAAGATATTCGAACATTTCCAACCTCTCGAGCCTTCATTTATCACCAATCATCAATCATGTCATCACTCAAGCTTTGTGCTGCGATGTACGATCGGTTGGAAGATCTAGCGGGAAGTTGCACCAGTTCAAACGTCCCGTAGCTGAGTTTGAATGTAGATTACACAAGTTAGCCACATATCCTCCAGCAGGCTTGTTTGGTTACATGTTAGCATCCAGATTTATGGATATTTATCTTTCTGACAGCTTGTTTACAACCCAATCACACTATGCGACAAATACGACAGTGTCATTGGCGTAAAGAAGGTGCACGACATGTTGAAAATACGTAATTTCTGTTGAGCGATACTCATCAAAAATACAGTAATTTAGGGTCGCGGTTTGTGCCGATGCTCAAAGAAATAAGTTGTGAGGTTTAGCTGAAGTTGCAGCCTCAGTACAGATAGTAAGAAGACTTTAAACTCAAATCTGTGATCAAACTTGCGTTCAGCTGGTGCAACCGGCCTCTGATCGTCCAACTGTGACCCAACAGAAGCTCCAGAGCTTTTGTTGAACTTCACACCAAACACAGCATCGTCTTCAGGCTCGTCGCCACCATAACGTCAAATTCAAGGTTTCAATTTGGAAATCAACTTTGGTTCAATGAAATACAAAGACAAGACATTCCTCAATGACTACATTCAATCTGGGAGAGGAAAATGAAAGTCTGCTCGCTCCACCTTCTGTGTGAATGCACCGTCCTGTAACCTTTCAGTACCCGCTGGTTCTGAATCTTTTAAACTCTTGACTAATGGACTCCAGCGCAGGTTCAGATACTCTCCGTGACCCCGAGCTGCTTTTAGCGGCTCCAGCTGAGAGTCGAGGCTTAAAGAACGTCTCTGCGGGGACGACGGTGGATAAAGACTGGACGAACTGAGAGGTTTAAACATTTAGATTCATCCAAACCACCAATCAGTTTAATTATCATACAAACACATTCCTGCATTTGTTGGAATAACTAACATCCCCCATCATCCTCTTCTTTTTTTAAAATAAAGGTTTCCTTCTTTTCAACAAATCCCATAAAAAGGCCAAACCAACAGTCACTAAATCCTCACAATATATAGATTATATATAGATTAGTTGTTGGTTTCGTCATTTAATGGGATTTCTTGGCATTAACAGAAAATAAGACAAATTATCATCCGCCTTCTTCTTTATAATGTTGGTCCAAGACGTTTCTTTAAGTACAAACCAGTCATCTGACAAACTTCCACACTCATGCAGGGAAACACTGATTAAAATAGAAATTTATTGGCCTTTTTTTTTTCTAAACCTATAAAATCGTTTTGTCCTTTCTTGTGTAACGGCCGCAAAAAAATGCATCACGACTATGTTGATCAATTCCAGCTCTTAAAAAGGTGCGATATGTAAGAAAGAGTAACTAATATTATCACCAGATTCAGAAGAAATCTACGGATGCTAGCATGCTAACCAGCTAGCCTCGGCCTGTATAGCCCCAAAGCACTTATGCTAGTGAGCCTGGACCGCTAGCTGCTTAGCCTACCAATAGTTAGCAGCATTTAGCAATTACTCTGGTAAAATGCTCCCTTTCTTACATTTTTTATTTTCTTAATTGTGTTTTGATACTGAAATGATCAAGCGAATGTGAAGTAATATCAGATTTAACAGCGTTTCAGAAAGATCAGATGAAGTTAGCATGCTAACCTCGTAATACTACTCAAAGCTCCCAGTCTGGACTGCTAGCTGCGCCGCTAACAGAGCTAAAAAAACGCTGCCGCCCACCTTCAACCGGTGGTCAATTCTTACATATTGCACCTTTAAATTATTCAGAAGTAAAATCGCTTTGGGACCAGGGCCCGTTTTTTTATTTACATCACAGAATAAAAGGGAGTAGTGTTGATATTTGGGAACCTCTAAAGGGAAACTCGCTCCATCTCTCTGTTAGACATTTAGAAAATGGTGCTTTACCACGCTGCCATCCTCCTCTTTAAAATTTGTACTTACGAACCACAGAGTATAAATTTGTACGGTTGCCAGAACGCCCACTCACGGAGGCGCCGCTAATACTGAATAAAAAAAAAAAAAGAAAAGGACACCAAGATGACAAGACAGAAAAGGATCTAAGTAACATTTCTCCATATAGTGTAAAACTTCTGATAAATTATTCAAAAAAACGAGTGTTTAAAAAGAGGAAGCAATGTACAGAAATGCATCGAACTGCGAGGAGTAAATGTACATATCTTCATATATATTACTGCATACAAAAAAGAGCATGTGAACTTAAGGTGTGTTCGGGTTGGTTTGGTCTGAGAGAGCATAAGGTTCGCTGTGAGAAAGCATCTGTTGCAACAACAGCAGCCAGGCAGGCAGGCAGGCAGGAACGGACGGACGGACGGCAGGCTGACGATGTTTAATGAACGCTGTTTAATCTAATTTTCTCCCGTATGAGTCAGCTCTGTACCCAGGAGGCCGAGCTGCAGGCTACGTGCCAGAAAATGCCTCCAACAGCAGCTTAATACACATAAAAAGGGTCTGTGGGAGTTCACTGGAACACGTCTTTGTGTTTTCAAAAAGCAGTGATACACGCGACAGCCCCCTCCTTAGCAGCTCGGATGAGCAACAAAGATTTGCTTCGGCTTTGTTGCTTTAATTACATTTGTGTAACTTGTTGCCGGGGAACTGTTGAGAAGTTTGACGTTTTTTTTTTTGCGTTTCGCACTGCAAGTCAGAGGAAAAAAAAACCCGTCCCCACAGAGCCGAAACAGAGACGGTCTGCTGATGAAACGTCTCCTCGGCCAAGAAACGTCAGCCTCGGTTAAACTTTACAAGATCGTCAAGCTGTCAACAGTCAATAACATAACGATCCAAAAGCTCCTCTCTTTTCCTGCTGAGGTATTTTTAAGTCATGAGTAAGTTGGCGAGCGACGCGATAGAGAAACTGATTAGAGCCAAAAACACTCAATCTTTCACTTCTTGACAAAACAGCCTCACCTGAAGGTTCATTGAGTAGCTGTGAGGTGAAGATCTTTCTAACACTTCAACGACTAAATATTTAAGGTTGAAAAGTTCCTTCTTGAAAACAAAGAGCTGAAAGATGCTAAAATGCTCAATTTGATAGTCAGACTCTAAACTGCTGATGTAAAATGATTGAAATCTCCTGAACAGCCACTGAATGAGGCGTGATTGACGTCAAGAAGCAGCTTTACGATTAAAAAAGTCTCCTGCAGAAGTTAACGCCACAGAAACCGTCTCTTCAGGGAACGGCTCATTTGTTTTAGAGGTCAGCAGGGAGCTGTGAGGTAACTTAATTGGCTTGTTATTCTGTTTTTATCCGTTGAATTTCAGCGACTGTCTTTCTGATTTCGGAGAGAAGTCCCATCAGCGAGGCTGTTTGCAGTGCGAAAGCACGACGTGACTCATTTTATTGCCTGCTGCCGAGAGCGTTGTCAGATTGTAACCACAAATTATTGACCAGAACACCACCACCATCACCTTTAGTCTAAATACTGATTCGAAAAAAAAAAATGCCTCGATTTCTGACAAAGTAGTGCAAATTCCTGGCGCCGGCCGATTAGCGGCCGCGGTGCTTTCCGTAAACACATTCGGTGCTTCAGCGTTATCAAAACGAGCGGCTGCTTGCTCCTCATTCACTCTCTGCACTACAAGGCTGCTTTTACACCAACCGGCTCAAAGGGAAGGGTGAAAATAAAGGCACAGGGATTTGGACTTCTTCTCCAGTCCTTTCCCTCCCTCCCTCCCACCGTCTCGAGCAGCAGCTTCGAGAAGTTTCTAGAAGGCTCCGTCGACTGCGATCACCATCAATACTCTCTACCGCACAGGACCCGACTGCCGGCCCTGTGAGCTTCAGCCTTGATGTGTCAATCCAGCGGATATCTACGCCTCAGCCTCCCCTCGTCTTCCTCTCCCCGGGGAGCTCTCACAGTCGCACTTCTCCGTCAGTAGAAAGCAGTGGGTAGAAAACAAAAAAAACCTAAAGCAGCAGCAACAGCAAAATATCGCCTCCTCTCCTCGATCTCTGAATTCAAACCGGATCCATTTATAGCCTCGCGCAATCATACGGAGTCACAACAAACATTTGAAGCACGTTACAGACTAACAGCTACACAAGCGGCGAGGGGAAGGGGACTTTTATCTTTTCAAACATCCTGCGTTCTGTTAGACATCCTGCTCACCGCTGGCTGGCAGGCTGCCTCCACATCTCCACACAGATTTATAGTTTCCTGCATCCTTCATCGATGCCTCTGTGACGAGGATCGCCTTTGTCTTTTAAACCCAGTCACCAGAATAAATGTTGGCGATCCAAGTTTCTGCAAACCACAGATATGTTGAAACTTCGTTTTTTTTAATGATCAGTTTTCTATATCATGTTGTGACAACGCTGTGCTTGTGATCTGGGTAAAGTTAGCCACAAAAAACACTTGTTAAGTGTTTGGAAGAGATGATGTTTTGCCACAAAAACAGCTGGAATTTTTCCTGACGTGTTGTCAAAAATATCCGACCGACGATGCTGGAAATTGCTCTCAAATCTCTTAGAAACATCAGATGTTGTTGCCACTAAAACGGCTGAAGATTGTCCAGATTTTTCTTCACAAATATCCAGTTTTGTTGGCGCTTACGCAGCAGAATTTTTCCAGACATCTCGCCAAAAACATCGTATTTTGTTGCCACTAACACGGCTGGAGATCGTCCAGATGTCGCATCATAAATATCCGGTATCGTTACCGCTAACACGGCTGCCTCTTAAACACGGGTCTCTTTCTTGGCAGCCATCTTGCCGAGCTGTCGCACATCGTCTGGACGTGATATGACAAATCGTAGAGATGCTGATATGATGAGGCAAAATGAAACGTATTGATGGTTTACAGAAACCTAAGATGCCGACATTTCACTCTGGGCTGCTGTCTTTTTAATTTGACCGGTTGCCCGCGACAGCTGTGGCGTGCGGGCTTTAGAGAGAGTTTGCCAAAGTCGTGTGAACTGGAGCGCTACCAGCGCCGCGGACCAAATGCTGAGGGGATAAACAGGGTCACGCAGGAGTGGAGGCTGACCTTACATCAATAATGCAAACTCCCACCGTTCTCCCTCTAATTACATCTCTGTTTAAACACAGATTGTCTGGCTTCAACACCAGCCTGATGTTGGTTAACGCAGCCTCTCATGTTTCACCTTCTGAAAAATTTCCCCCCTTAAAAAAATCCCTCTCAATTGTGTTAAAAGCACATTTCAGTGCGGATTTTAATTTAATTTCCCATTCGACATTTGTTCCCGCCATCTGCTTTGCCAAAAAGAATCAGATCAGATTTGATTTCAATACAAACTGCAGGGAAATGAAAGAAAAATCTCCTGCAGTTTGTAGTTTGATGCGCTTTTTTAGACGTTTATCACACAAAATCAGCAATTTTCTCAACAGGTATCACGACCCGGTACGAGCCCACGTCTCTCAGCAGATGACTCTCTCTAATTAGGCCACAGTATTTAACACATGTGCTCCGTTCACCACTGACACTCATATTAAATCAGGCCACAGCGAAGCAATCCATCGATATCAAGTGCAGTCTGGAGGATACGACCACTATAACAGGCATTAATTAGTGCTTTGGCAGCAGGCTGCGACGACCACACACCAAACACAACGACGACGACGACAGACGACTACTCGCACACACACACACACACACACATTCACACACACACTCATACGTCAGGAGAGTTAAAAAGAAAATCTTCAAAAAGCACAAAAAAAAATGTCAAAGTGTTTCACAAAAGGAGTTCTGTGTTGTTGACTTCTCAGCGGGTTCGGCCACGACTACCACAAAGAGACGAAAGAAAAGCGCTGCTGCAGTGCATTCTGGGGGTTTGAGTCAATATATACAGCCCATGGAATGACAACGTTTCCTTTTTTTTTTTTTTTATTTACACTCATTATCAGCTCCTTCTGCTCCTGCAGCGACGGTCCCATCCGGTGTCCCCGCCTAGAAACACGGCCACCCGACTGTGATCCGTGTTTTCGACTGGATCAATACTCCCACTCGTCCGTCTTCATGTCCAGGTAGTTGAGAATGTTCTGGGCAAACTTCACCGCCTGCTTCCTCGCCATCTTGGTCATCTCGTCGCCCTGCGGGTCCACGGCGTCCAGCGCCAGCAGCTGCTTGGTCAGCAGCTCCTCCAGCATCATGTAGCTCTTGTCGGCCCGCTTACCGTCAAAGCCGAGCACCTGCGCCTGGAGGTCCGACAGGCTCCCCAGGACCAGCCACACGGAGCGGTGCGATGGATGCTCATGGGGGCCCGGCTGGCGGCGGGCCAGGGCCTCGCGGAGGTCCAGGAAGGTGATGATGGCTTGGACCTCCACCACGGCGCGGCGGCGAGCCTCTCTGATGCACGGGTTCTTGGCCGTGTCCACCGCGTCCAGGTGGGTGAGAAGACTCTGCAGCTCGGCTTTGGGCCTGAAACTCAGATCGCCCATCACGCAGTGGCGCAGGACGCCCTCACGCAGGTGGGACACGTGAGCTCGCACCGCCTCGATCTCACGGATTGAGTTGTTTTGCGCCAAGTCGTACCTGAAGAGACAAACAACAAATCAGCTTTTCTGCAATAACCATCTTTACTAGCTGTACTGTCAGAACCAGGCAGGTTCTGCCACCATTATTGGTACTTAAAGTATTGGTACTTAAAGTATTTTGGACATGATGACGTTTGTGCTGTGAGATCAGGATCGTTCATGCTGATTCTGAGTGATTAATATGAACCTTCTGATATAAAACATGTCAATAAATCCTTTTGTTTTATTTGTGATACCAGTTTTAGTTTTGTTTAAATATCGCAGCTCGTGCAGTCGTTCTTCCAAAACACCTGTAAACAAACCTGAATGTGTAAAATCCATCTGTTGTTCTTTTATGAAGGCGTGGAATGATATTAATTATCTTTGATAAATCATATTATTGAATTATTCCCCAGATGAAGGTTACCAGATTGGCAAACTTAACCTCCTGATATTTCAATGAAGAAACAAAACTGCAGCATGGCGCCAAACGGAGGCGTCTGAAAGCGTTGGAGCGGAGGAGGAGAAGCAACTCCATCACACCAGCAAGATTATTATAATTAACACCACCAAAATAAAAGCATAAGTCAATTTATGTCCTTTAAAATCCATCCGAGGTTTGCTCAGGATTATTTCAGGTAGATATTACTCATCATCTAATATGTGTGAGTTCTATTTTCGGATAGTATATTTTACTCCGACTCACCTCACAGCTGCAAGTAAACAAACATTCAAATGCGGAGTGAAAAATGATAAACATGTTTATTTTCAGCGCACACCGTTTCCAACAGCGACTTCCTTTAACTGAAGGCCAAAACTAGGCAGCACAAAGAAAACGGTGTGAGCAGAGTGCTACTTAAATCGGCGCTCGAGCCCGCTGTTATACATAATGAAGTATTTTGGTGGGCGTATTATTGCTATCAGTGCCTCTCTGGTGAGTCTAATTCACTCCTGACAGAGCAGGATGATTCAAATCAAAACTCAACAACAATACCACCATCACCCTCCTTCAATTCACCACCGAGGCTGCTGCAGACGTACAGTAACATCTTCCTGATGGGAGGAAGTACAATTAATCGTCTGAGGACATTTAGCAAACTGGTGACAGACACGTTTTAACTATTGTTATGAAGCAAACTGCACAATAGAACAGCGATAGAATAACGACACCATCTGCCAGCGGGCACGAATGATTGGTCATCGTTGGAGACAAAAATATGAATAAACTCAACACGTTTTGTTCTGAGCTTTTGCTCGTTGCTGCTCTGAGGAAAAAGGAAATGATCCGAATGTCTTTGTGACAGCGGTGGAAACAAAAGTACCACCTGGAAACGATGAGGCTGAACTTGTCTGCTTCCACTTCACTGACTTCTCTTCTTCTATCACAGTAAATTAAACATCTTTGGTTCTTAACTGTTGGTTGGACAAAACAACAAAACAACCCCTTAGACTTACAGACCAAACTGGGGCTGCACATTTCATCAAAATACTAATAATTCTTTGATGAAGAAGGTCAAATGTGTGAGGTACTGTAGTGCGTCGGAGACGTCCTGACCTACAAATCTTGTTCCCCAGATGTAAGAAAACATGCTTGTTTGGTCCAGAGGCCCAAAAAATGTCACATCATCAGCCGTAACCAAAATGATCACTGATTAACAGAGAAAATACTCAAATAAAAATGTATTCAGTCATGAAAACAAAGACAGTATCTAGTTTGTTTAGGCAGAAAGAAAACAGCTTTAATCAATAATAAAAGTAGTCGTTTGTTGTGTCTTACCTGCGCGTGTCGTCTCCCTCCCCCTCCAGGTCCAGATGTTTCAGCAGCCCGTTAATCTCCTCCACGACTTGTTTCCGGTAATTTCTGATCGCCGCGTTCCCGGAAACATCCAGAGCGTCCAGCTCCACCTGCATCTCCGTCAGGATTCGAGACAGGTGGGCGCAGCTGTCCCTCCCGCTCAGACCCATCAGCAGCGCCACCAGCTGACTGCGCGCCACGCTCACCTTCACCATCACCTGGTTGATGCGGTGCACGGCCTCGTGGGTGTCCCCAGACAGCGGCAGGGAGAGGGTCTGCTGCTGAGTGCGCCCCTCGATCACGTCCTGCACGGCGCACAGGCGTGTCAGCGCCCGGTAGCGAGCCTTGCGGAGCGGGACCCTCCCCTCGGTCTTGACTTGGGTGAGCCTCAGTATGATCTCCTGCAGAGCGTCCACCAGCTCGTCGTTGATCTCGGCCACCCCTCCGTCGCGCTGAGGGGCCACTACGCGCTCGTCCACCAGCTGCCGAGCCTCGTTGCTCAGCTCCTCGATGGCCTGACGAGACGGATGAGAGGCATTCTCCTCCAGGTAACGCAGGAGCCCCTCCACTTCCTGCGCTGCTCTCTTTCGTGCCCCCTGCAGCTCCGGCTTGCCCTCCGTGTCCACCTGGTCCACCTCCAGCAGCAGCCGCGTCAGATCTCGCTCCAGACGCTTGTAGTCTCGGTCGTTCTGCAGGCCGCTGAAGTGGCACACCTGAGGCCCCAGAGACGCCACCTCCTTCTGGACCTCGTACAGCCGCATCATGGCAGGGTGCTGCGGATGATAGGGCTGCTGCTGATGATACTGCTGCTCCATTGGATGCTGCTGCTGCTGCTGCTGCTGTGGACCGCCATGGTCCATCCTCTTCCCGCCATCAAAGGGCTTCCCAAACAGGCTGGAAAAGAAAGGCAGCATGAAAGGAAAGTCAGAACAATGAGCGACGATTCAGAGCAGAAACAGAGACTCAGCAGAGTGCACATTGTTGTCTGTTGGCCAGAATGGGTGGATTACTTCAGAAGTTTCTTTTCAGACACTCACTGGTTGAACAGGACCTTCAACTAACGTCTGGATCTCTGCCAGAGCAGCTGGCATAAAGACAAACTCTGTAACCTCAGCCAAACACCGAAATCTCCATAAACTCCAAGGGAATTTACAGCAGTGTGGTTGGATGTTAATGCTTTTAGCCCCGTTAGCGCTCACATGCTATTAAATATGCAGATGATGTGTAAACAGGAGTAAGATCTTTGTAAACTCTGTCCACATCTCTCCAGTGAGAACAAAAGCACCAACACACACAATACTTTATAAAACATGACCTTTTCATATAAACACAATGGCTGCTGTGCTGCACTGGAGACAGTCGCCCACTCAAACTAAAAAAAAAGAAGAAAATCACAGACGAAGAATCAGCCAAGCATGAAGTGTTGAATCTCCAGTTCGCAGACGTCTCTGTCATGTGTAACATGTCAGGAAATCCAGCCTGCGGGTTAAAGAGTCATTAAACATGAATAGAATCCGTGTTCAGTGTGAGCAGCGCCGACACTCCATCGCTGCGCCGTCGCATCACTTATCTGTGGAGAACAAAACTGAACAAACGACCCTGCGATCTATCGGATGTTGTGTGTTCAGATGAGGAAGAAGAGTTGATCCAAAGCCTTAATGTTAAACTAACCACGGATACAAAGATCCTGTCTGATACCTAAACTTGGATAAATGCAGATACGGACACTAAAACAGACACCAAACCTCTTTTCTATGTCATGTTGGTGTCGGTGGATCAATCAGACTTTGGAATCTGAATGGGCGGATGGATCGTTGTGCCTGCTGCAAGTTCTTGTTAATCATTTGCAGATATGCAGCTACTGATGTATCTGTAACATGCTAATATCGACCAATGTTTCAGTCAGATCTTCTCAAGAAGTTAAAGACTATCAGCTGAAAGAAATCCTGTTTTTGTAGAACTCCACTGACTGGTTTCCGCCTGGTGCTGTTATGTAATTCCAGATGTTTCACCAATTTTCACACTGAAACTAACAATTTTTTTCATCCCTCATTCATCTACAATTAATTGATTCATTGTTAAGTCTGTTAAAATTGACAAAAAAGTGAAAACTGCACAGAGCGACATCTTCAAATTGCTTCTTTTGTCGGAACTCAAACACTCTTAATCATTAACGACAAAGAAAAAAAAGCAGCAAATCGTCACATTTGAGTAGCTGGAACCAGCAAATGTTTAACATTTCTGCTTGAAAAATGACTAAAATGACTAATCAAGTATAAAAATAGTTGGGAATTAATTGTCTTTTGATTGACTCATCGATTCATCAACTAATCATTGCAGCTGTAGACTTCAACTCGAGTTTCTTTTGAATGCAAATGATGATACAAGTGCACGGTCTGTTTAATTTGAGCCACTGACCTTTAAAATCAAAACACTACTTAGTATTAATAAGCAGAATACTGTAGCAGAACGACCCCACATACATAAACAGCTATAAATAGTGCACCGCCTGTTAGATACCGTGGACGTCCCTCTGCTGCTCTCAAATCAACCTGATGTTGTTTGATACGAGAGAATAAAAATGTACAAAACCAGCAAAAAGACGAGTTTCATCCTGACCTTGACCTCTTTTGTTGAATCTGCTCTCATTCCTCATCAGAATATCTACAAAATCGAACCACATCCCAGCACAAGCAGAAAATGCCCGCACGATATATACATTCATTCGAAATTCTCCTTTTTCTCGTTACAATCATGCGAGAAAATGAATGAGGTTAACCTACATTTCGCCTCGGATAGAAGAACACCCACATGACAACCAGTCGGAGTATTGCCGTGCCTTTCTGTCGGGCTCGGTGGCTGACATGTCGGTGATACTGAGGCGCTCTAATCCGCATGAAAAAAAGGATCCCGCCTGCACATCAAGCTGGAAACACCGAGGAGGAAACAAACGCAGCTGACCAACACCCGAAAATATGAAGCACTTTGGTTCGTCTCCACACATGTGCAGGAGAATTCGGTCAAACCGCCTCGTAAAGTGTGTCACAGGTGCCTCGAGCTGAGAAGTGTGTTCCCAATTCAACAATACTTTAAATATGTCAACGGCACAATAACGAGGTTCTTAAGAGTTAAATTACCTCTGAGGCAAAATGTCTCACTGATGTCAATTTGTGTCTAGTTGTTTTCTATCTCTTCGCAGTCATTGTGCTCCTCTTTGTTGTTTTAAATCTCGATGCAGTTGTGTCTCACTGACGTCTCTGCAGTTGTTTTGAAATGACACTGAAGTTGTGTCTCTTTGTATTTGTTTTCCATCTCTTTGTGGTCATGATGCTCCTCGATATAGATTTGCACGTCCCTCCGGTTGTTTTGCATCTTTTCTGTTGTTGTTTTCCGTCTCTTTGTAGTTATTTAACATCTATGTGCAGTCGTTTTGCATCTTTATGTTGTCTTTTGTGTGTCTTTGCAGTTTTGTCTCATTGGCATCAATTTGTGTCTTTGTGGTTGTTTTCATCTCTTCTCGTCATTGTGCTCCTCTTTATCTAGCCCAGTTTGTATTTTTCTTTTTTGCAACTCCCTGTAATGATGTGTTTGTTTGTACTTGTGCATTTATTTGCATCTTTATGTAGTCTTTGGTGTGTCTTTGTAGTTTTGCATCATTTTGTTGAAGTAGTCTTTATTTTTTCTTGTTATTGTCTCTCTGTAGTCATTTTGCGTTTCCCTGCAGTTGTGAATTTAGTATATTTTTGCATGTTTTGCATATTTTTCTTGCTGTTGTGCATCTTTTGTAGTTCTGTCTCACTGATGTCAATTTGTCTCTGTAGTTGTTTTTTTAATTTCTTTGTAGCTCTGTCTCTTCGCAGTTAGTCTGCATCTCTTCGTAGTAGTTGCCCTTCTTTTTGCAGTCCTTTCTGAATGTCCTCTCAGTACTTTCAGGGGTCTTTAAGCAACATTTTGCAGATGAAGCACAACTCTCTGGTGCTGCTGTTGGATGTTAAACTGCATCTGAACTTCAGTATTTACTTCACACTGAAAATAAAGAGCAGCTGTCCGATCCGATGCCTCAGCAGAGCCACACTGACAGTCCTAAGCAGAGATCGCACACCAAACACTCGATCACATTATACAAAATATCAGGGGAAGGCATTAAAAAACAAACCAGGATTGGACTTGGTGGGACAAAAATAATATGTATTTAAATACTCAGATCAGGATTCTACTTTTAACTGAGCTCTGTGATTTTACAACATTAACGGTGATAACAATCGCTTCAAACGGAGGCTTTGGATCAGAAGTAATGGATCGGTAATCCATCCATGATCACAATACAAGCCTCGAGTCCGCTGAAGTGAAGAACAAGTTTGGATTTTCAAAAAATCAGAGACAAAGAAAAGAAAAGGAAACTGTGACGGAGGAAACAAATGCTGAGCCCACATCAAAGTGAACTTTCTATATCTTCAGGCTGAACGATAATGCCGAGGATTAAGATGAGGGAAAGATTTAAGTTTTTTGTAACAGAACATGGCTCCGGGGGGGAGAGAGAGGTTGCATCATGAGACATGCTTGTCGTTATCCGCCGAGGTGCCTGTGAGCAAGATGAGGCTGTTGCATATGAAACACCGGAGCCAGCAATATGATGATTTGTTATTCACGGCATCAATAACGCTTATTAGAAAAGACAGGATTATGCATCAGCATTGCCGAAAGTACTTTTATGTAAGAGGGGGCGCGGGGCTGGGCATTTCCAGAATAGTGGATGATGAAGAGCTTACAAATCTGAGTATTTATTAGGATAATCTCAGCAAAATCCACTCCAGCCTGGCGAACACCTCATCCCTTAATTTGATCCAAGAGAGACAAGAAAAAAAAGGGGGGGTGGACTGGCTCCAGGCTGATGTGGGATCAGTCTTCCTCTCACATGAGCCACACAACACGAAGGGCTAGCTGAGCTGGAGGTAACATGCATCGAGCTCTGCTTAAATCTGCACCTTCCCCATGCATCTCCAGGCTGCCTGCACCGGTCCCTGCACTGCTTTGCGCATTATGTCACCATAGCCAAAAAAATAAATAAAATAAAAAATGTTATCCAGCTGTGAGCAGAAGCATCTGTAGCAGAAGCTGCACACACACACACATGCACACACCACACCTGCAGATCCCACAACACACCTCGATGCATCTCCAGAAGCTGTCATCAGCCACACACACACTCAGAGCATCGTGTCAAACAGCATCGTTAGCTCACCTTTTCAAAACTCCGAACACATTCGCGCACATTGTTACGGATGTCTGTTTCCATCAGCCAACGCAGGGCGGTTTCGTGGAGCAGAGTGGCATCCAAATGTCGGATAATCCCTGCAGGATGATGAGAGGTGTGTGTGTGTGTGTGTGTGGGAGCGATGATGCTCCGGTCAGCCTCGGCTCACTGACTGACTGACTGACTGCCTTGACTGCGGTCGGGGCTGGTGTCGCCCCTCCCACAGACTATCCGAGGGGCTTCCTCCCGCTTCTAAACAACTCACTTCACCCACAGAAATGTCACTGAAGCTCACAGCTGGTTCTGATCCAGAACACGGGCGTGATGAAGCAGAAGCTGAGCCACTGCCCGCCACGTACAGTCCTCTGTGAATACCATTGTCTGTGTCGGAGCGGTAAGCTAGCTAACGGATGATCACCTGACTCTCTGCCCCACCTTGGCCCAATAACTTCGGGTTATTCCTTTAGCTCTTTATACATCAACACCACTTCGTCACTTTAAACACTTTCGACTCTTACCTGCATAGCCAGCGTACAGCCATCTGAACCGTCAGGGAAAAGTGAGCAGCTCCTCAGATTAAAGCTAAACATTAGCTTACCTAGCTACCTTCTAGTAGTTACTTTCCGGCTCCCGTACATGAACTATCGCGGAGTTTCTCTCCGGACGTTTGGGAGGAAACAAAACATTTTTCATCGACGTTAACTCGACTCGACGGATAAAACACGTGAATCAATGTTTAATTAATGTAGAATTAATTCGTAATGGCGGAGAAGAAAACACACCAACGGCTTTTTCAGCCCGCCGTCGACTGATCTGTTTTTAACGCAGTGTAAGTTTTGGTCGGCCAACTTTGGGTGCGCTCCATTTTTTATTACAGCCGTGCCGTTTTTCATGTGGCGGCAAAGGCGGAGTAGCAGTACTGGGAATATTGTGCTTTTAATAATATTATTAACAATATATAATATTAATACAGTAATATTATACATATTTAAACTGTATGATTTGACCACATTTAATCTTATAATTTATCATATTATTCTAATATATAAGATATTTTTAGCAGGTATATGGAAGAAGAAATGTTGGGTGGGTGGATATTTGGATTGTTAATAAACTGGGCATCGTTGTTTGTACATTAGTTGTAAATACATTTGAGAATTTGTAGAAATAATACACGATATGGACAGGGATAGATGCGTTTTACTTAGACGTACCCCTTTTCGTTCATTATTACTTTTATTTTGGTGTTTTTTTATTATTATTATTATGTTGTCTTAATTTTTGGTTTGAAATAAAACCAGAGTTTATGTTTTGTTTATGTTTTTTTTTTTTTATGGCAATCCAACATATCGTATCTTAAAAATACACTGACAAAACATTTGATCAGTTTGTTAAAGTGAAAATTTAACCTCGGCTTTTTTTGTTTTGTTTTTATTTGTGAATGTATATGAGTCAAACCTTCGTGTAAACGCAAAATTAAGACGAAAGAGGCACTTTTAAGATTTACTGTATTTCCATTTTCGGGTCAAACTCATTTTCAATGGGAGTGCTACGGGCACTTTTACGATAGCATCAGCATCTGTATTTTTAAAACAGTAAGAAGACTCGTCACAACATGAAACTTTGCTCGTAGTATCACCAGGGTCTCTACACATGAACATGAGCATTGAGAACATTGTTTGTGTGCACAGAGTTACTAAAAAGAAAGTTTTTGAACAACTCACGTTAGCAGCAGCTTGTTCCTCTAGCCGTTGTCATGGCAGCCAAGAGTACTCAGGGATCAACACTTCTGTGTGAGTGTGTGTGGTTCAGTTTAGCGATGTGTAGAGACCCTGGTGACACTACTAGCAAAGCTTCATGTTGTGTCGAGCCTTCTTAGTGTTTTAAGAATAGAGATTTTGATGAAAACGAAAATACGGTAAATATTATATTAATATTATTATGCTTTTACACGAAGGTTTGACTCATATACACTCACAAAAAAAGCCTCGGTTGCATTTTGGCGAGTTTCACTTTAATAAGAACCATATTGTCATCTATTATCTGTTTGTATACCAGCATCTGGTTATGATTAACTTCTTTACAAATGCACCAATAAACACTGAAGAAGACCTTATAAATACATTAAAGTGGGTTGTAATCTATTTATTTAAATATAGTGCATATAAAAGCTTAATATTGGTCGAATTAATTATTTGAATGCGGGGCTTTAACGCATTTTAAACTGTGGTCTTACTTTTTGTAAATGTACTTTATATGAATATTTCCATTTTATGCGACTTTACACTTCAACTCCACCACATTGTGACAGCAAATATAACATAACAGCCTCTCAGATTCAGATGAATACAAAATAAAAATCTGATGAGTATAAATGTAATTAAATGAATTCCTCCCTCACCAGCTGCAGTGTAATTTATACTTTGATGCAGAATATTTAACACTGTAGTAAATAAAAGCCATGAATATTTTAAACCCCGCCCTGCTGGTTCATTCCGGTGAAGTTTTGGAGCCAACCCCTTGCACGATTCACGTGATCACACTGGTGGTTATGGACGCAGAAGGACATGAGCTCCTCTGCTGTGTTGTGTAGGTTAATGTAAAGATCAGCCTCTCTGTACATTAACTAACCACCTGATGTTAACAGCAGGTGAGTGTCGGTCCATTAAAGATGGCGTCATCAGCAGCAGCAGCAGCAACATGGAGGCTTCTCGGCTCTGTCAGCCTCCACGCTGCTCTGCGCCCACACCTCTTATCAGCAGGCAGCAGTCGGCTGTGCAGCTCCACACAGACAACACAGCAAGACAAGAAACCAAAGGTTGGTGCAGAAAATCATAATCCTCTGAAGCATGTGCAGAATACAGCCATTACAGCAGATTATGTGACTGTAAAGGACCTGACAGCTGCTTCGGTTCAAGCTTTTCAATGAGCCTGTGTGAGTGTTTACATGATGATGCTCCTGCTGCTGCTGCTCTGGTTTTTAGTTACTGTATAATCGTTTTAAAGTCAGCAGGGTTTATAGCAGCAGAGGAAGAAAATACAAGGGATGCACCGATTACAGGCCTGGTGGATTATCAGCCGATATTCAACTTTGTTCTGGTTATCGGTATTTGATGCAACACCCTCCCACCAACAACACTGTCTGATCGGGAACACATCACAATTAATACCCTTTAAATTCTTACTTATTAAAATCTGTAAAGTAACTAGTAAATAGTTTAATCAGTACTCGAGTAAATTATACTTTTCACTCCATCCATAAAGTTCCATAAAGTCAGTCCACCACTGGAAACATCTGTACTTCATTATAGTCTCAATATATTTGCCCAAAAACCTGTATGTTATACACAAATATCCTCTCAACTTCTGTGTTTTGTATAATATCCTCTCAGCTGTCAGCTGCCTCTGACTGAACCGGTGTTTTCCAGGTGTATCTACCTGTTTTCTGCTCTCTGAGTCTTGGATGGTGTCTTGCGTCTCGCTGCTCGTCTCATCGCGTCTGGTTTGACATGATAAGCAGGTTCCTGTGATCCAGCTTCCTGTTCCTGAACCGTGTGACATCACTCGTGTGTCGCCTCAGGTGATCTCAGTCTAGACGGCCTAACTGTCACCTGAGACCAAAGATTACTAATTTAGAAATGTAAAGGTGTGTTGTTGTGGTTTATCAGACCAAGCTGCTTGTCTGCTCATCTCTGCTGCAGGCAGAAGTAGCACAACACTGAGAGAACTGCTGGAGGTGCATTGTGGGTAATGTAGTCCCCAGGTGGTGCATCTCTGAGCACTTCATCTTATCAGTATCAATGACATTGCACAAACAAATTAGGCTCCTCTTTGCTTGGTTTGGTTGGTGGCTCTCTGAAGTTAAAGTGTTCCTGACATTAGTGATACACAGAAGTAGCAAAACAATTAAAGATTTCTTCTTTCTCTACTTTGTGTGGCGCTGCAGAGGTCGCCCTTCAGACCGGCACCCAGCTCCACGCATGACTGGATCGGCCCACCGAACCCGCTCTCCAACCTGCGGCCCATCGTTTACCACATCCCTGAGAACGAGACGGAGCTGGAGAAACGCCTGCGATGCCTGAGGCAGCAGACGGAGGACTGGAACCATGACTTCTGGACCAAGCAGAACGTCACCTTCAGCAAGGTTTGAAGAGCATGTAACTGTGCTGTTAACGGTCTTATCTTGATTCTCCTGCACTCAGGACACTTCAGGCGTTGTGTTTACAAAGTCGTGTTAACATGAGAGAAAAACTACTTCAGTTTATTAGCAATATATGCAACAAGATAACACAGAAGACAAAGAAATATCCCAAACCTAGTGCTGACATTAGAGTTCAAAACAAGAGCCTTGAGTCAGATTCTGCATTTGATATGGAGTCGGCACAAAAAGCTCAATATCAAAATCATTTGAGAGCTTTTTGAGGAAAAGACTTGCAGCATCTTTCTGGAGCTCAGAAACAATCAATGGTTGCTTTTCTTACATGTTGAAAAGGGAGTTAGAGAACAGAAGTCCAGATGGGATTAAATAATATTATGATTATTATAATCTACATGTCATCTTGAGATGCAGTAGGCTCAAGTTCACCTCAGAACTAATCTGATACTTCATATACTGGAATAACGTAAAGGAAGCAGCAATTTAAATTTCTCTTTCCAACCGTCCAAAATACAAAATATCCAAACACGTTTTAATTTATAAGGTTAACTAAGACATAAAAAGCAACAAATCCAAACATTTGAGTTTACTGTGTACATGTGTGGGCAAACATGGAATCAGCAAACATCCTCCCTGCTGATGCTCCTCTGAGTGCCTGCAGGCTAAACTCTGACCTCTGACCTCTGAACTCTGACCTCTGAGCTCCCAGCAGAGGTCGAGCTCCCACATGTGGATTAGCATCACGTCATCACTGTCATAATTAAGTCTGCGGTGTCAGTGAACGTTGATTACTCTTTGTGTTGAGCTCGTATGTTGGAAAGTTCTAATATCCACCAGCAGAGGGCAGCATCGCACAACAAGTGTACTGACAGAGCTAACTGTATATGATGTACTGAGTTTGATATATATATATATATTTCTTCTCATTCTTGTCCAAAGAAGTACGTTAAAGATCTGGAAAATGGTGGTTATACTTTGTATCATCTGCATAAAAGTAGATTTTCCTTCATTTTAGACAGAGTCCAACCGATAATCGATATTTGGGGCAGATGCTGATACTTCCCACATCGACATATCAGCTAATACACACGTTTATAGCATGTTTATTGATCCTGCAGATGTGGTTATCAGACCCTAGTGACAAGGATATGTAACAGAGGCAGGATGTTTTACAGTTAAACAATAAACTTTATTGTCAGTTCACTGGAAATTTAGCAATTATTAACAACCCCAAGCATCTTTTTCTGCATTACAAACTCAAAAAATATGCAAAAATATCAGACTCCAGATTTAAAGATGGTCGTCTGAACAGCTGGCTTAATAACTTGTTATTTTATAGGTGCATTATGTATTTTTGACGTTCTGTCTGTGCGTGTGTGTAATACCTAAAGAAGTAATCATTTTTCTGCTCTCTGCAGGAAAAAGAGACGTTCATCATTTCACAACTGAAAGCGAAAGGCTTGACTGTGCGTGACGAGCAAGGTGAGCGCGAGCAGCTCCTCAACACGCTGCGTATTAAAGCGTTGGTGTCTTATTCACAGCTTCAGACCAGAATACTCTCCTGAAGCTCTTCTAAGAGGATTAAATTCTTGAGCAGCAATGAAAACTCTATTTTCACTCGGTGCTTTTGCATACATTTGTTAATTCATTCACAATTGATGAGCCAGTCTGTCAGAGCGTGTTGGAAATGAAGACTTAACACCGACGTCTCAACACCTCAGTGAGCTGAAGAGATTCTGTGTAGCAGCTGCTGATTTAAAGAGGATCTTAATGAGAGTGTAATGTTTGCCTGCTGGGTCTTCTCTCTCTCTCTCCCCCCTCAGGACGCCGGCGGGCCCTGAGCAGTGAAGAAATGGCGGTGTTTTACAAGAGCTTCCTGGACAAAAACAGAGTACGACATGCAGATTATAACAAGTGAGTTGTTTTGCAGCTGGGTGGGTCCCGCGGTGCCGCCGGGTGGGTGGGTTCATCTCCCTGCGCTGGAGCTCTGGGCTGTAAATCGACGCTGTTATAAAAAACTTGTCTGCAGAGAGCAACAAACAGCGCCGGCTTTGAGGAGCTTTTTCTGTGAATTAGAATTGCAAAGTGGCCGACTTGTTCTTCAGGTTTGTGAATCCTGCATCAGAAATAGCTGTTTCCTGCCCACACACATCACCTACACAGCTGCTTTTATTCTTCACTTTCCTGCGAGTGGGATTTAAACTCTCGCTTCTGATTGCTCGACTGCGTCCGTGTTGTTCCTGTTATTGTGTCAGGTTAGAGTAAATCAAACAGATAACAATGTTCCCCCGTCTTCTCCGCCCCGGGTCTTATTGCTTTCTTGGCTCCGGCAATTTAAAATCTTTATTCCGAACAAATGAGCTTCAACACAGCAAAGCTTTTATTGCTTCGGGCTGTGCAGTGAAATATCTGTTTATCCTCTTCTATGCTCCTTCTTCTTTGTCTTTTCTTCTTTTTCTCCTTCTTCTTCTTTTTCTTCTTCATTCTTTTCTTCTTCGTCATCAGCTGTTTCTTCTTCTCTTAATCTTCTTCTTCATCTTTTCTTCTTCACCTTCTTCTTTTTCTTCCACCTCTTCCTTATCGTCTTCTCCTCATCTTCTTCTTCATCTTTTTTCTTCTTCGTCATATTCTTCTTCTTCTTCTTGTTCTTCTCTTCTTAAACTTCTTAAATTCATCATCTTCTTCTACACCTTCTTCTTCATCTTGTCTCCTCCTCTTCATCATCTTCTTCATCTTCTCCTTCTTTTCCTTCTTGTTCTTTACCCTCTTCCTTTCGTCCTCCTCCTTTTCCTCCTCCTTCTTCTTCTTCTTCATTTCCTCCTCCACTTCTTTCTTCTTCTTCTTCACCTCCTCCTTCCTCCTCCTCCTCCTCTTCCTCTGATGAGAGTGTAGTGACTGAAGAAACACGCTGCCATGTTTTTTCCTGTGTGTATTTCAGACACTGAGCTGACGGGTTTAAGCCAGACGAACTTATATTAAGTCCAACAGTTAATGAGCTTAACTTCTCTTCCTAAAACTGTTTTTTCTACAAATTAAAATGACACACTTCAGATTCTCACTGCTGCAGTATAATCTGTAATAACTCTTCCTTTAATTATTTTCCCTTCTTCCAATAGAGAATGGTACCGACGTAACTTCACCATCACGTTGCTGATGGCCCGAGTCGCCCTCAACAACATGTGGAAGACAGTCAGCGATCGATACAGCAGAAAGAAGAACAGCACGCCGAACACATGATGAGAAATAAATTACACGCCCGCCTACAGATTTGTGCTTTCACTGCTTCTTCTGATATTTCCAGGAATTACTGAACTTTCAGTCTCGTCTGTTTCTTCTAGTTCTGACGCCTGATGGTTGATTTGATCAGATCTCAGCTCAGGAACTGAAATAAGTTTCCACAACTCAGCTGAGACGAACAGAAATATGAGCCGTCGATTTGAATTATTCAGCCTCTCTATCTTTTTTTATAATTGCACTGAAAATATGTCAGACAGGAGATTCACGTCAGCAGGATGTTCCCCTGACGCAGCAGATGTCGGCTGTTAACACCTGCCTGGTGTTATTATTCTGTAGATTTTGTTGTGATTTGAGGATTTGCAGACGTTTGTTTTGAAGTTAGACCTCGAGACAAATCTCTGGGAGCTGTGTTGCGTTGTTTGTTGAGGCAGCTGATGGAAGAGAAACTGTTATTTGTCTTAAAGTTTTGTGTACATGTCGCTCAGTTATTGATGCAACACACGAGAGAAAAGACATGAAAATATTTTGATTTTGGATGTTTGTAATAAACTAAAGGATTGATTCAAAATCCCTAAATGTGATTATGAGTTGCAAATAAAGAGGATGATATATTGTAATCTGAGAAGGAACTAGTAACCAAATTTATCAGTCAAATTAGGAGCAGAAATACAAAACCGTCCTGTCTGATGTGGATGCACGAGCTCGGCCACACCTACAAACTGTATGGATCCGTTTTACGTTTTTTTTTTAGCATTTTAAAACAAATCTCCAGCTACTTCAGTTATGTAGGAGAACCCTGTGAAGCTCCAGGAACCAGATTTTCCACCTGCATTGAGGGACGAGGAGATAAAAGACTGAGTTTCCATTGTTTTGGGGTGAAATGTTCCATTAAAACAGTCAGTTATTTTATTTTATTATGCAGATTTCTTTTGGATCCCTGGCATATAAGAAGGAATAAACAACAAGAACAACGAAATTGTTATTTTAATCAATTTCTCCATCACTCCATCCCTAATTGCAACTGTCTGGATGCGGGTAAAGCTAATAAATGCTGATTCAAATTCATGTTAACGACACAATACTGTAATATTGTGATAATGATAAGTCACCTGACTTTCCATTCATATGAGGATGAGGAGGCAATGAATGATTTTTCATTTTTAGCTGAAATTATTAAAATTCGGTTAAAAAAATAAGTATTTTCTTTTGGAATAAAGATGTACAAGTGTTAAGTGACATAAAATACTTGGCACCTGTAAAAATATACACCAACGATCTGCAAAAAGTCCCAGTTGCAGTCAGTAGTTCATGTTTTCATTCATACATTCATATTAGGATGAAAAGATAATGACTGAATTTGAATTTTTGGTTGAATTTATCCTCAAATACAGTATTTTCTTTTGGAATAAAGGGGTGCACAAGTATCAAATAATAGAAAATAATCAGGGAAATGACAAGTACAGACCTGGATTCTTTAAAATCATTATTATTATACTTTACACTTATAAAAATACACCAACAAGCTGTAAAATAGTCCCAGCAGCAGTATGTACTTCATGCTTTCATTCATATGAGGATGAGTACATAATGACTTAATAAATTTTTTTGGCTGAAATTATGCTTTTAGTTAACAAATAAATGTAGTAAAGCAGAAAATACAAAATTTGGAATAAAGGGGTGCACAAGTATCTATTTATGATAGAAAATACTCAAATGACAAGCACAGACCTAGATTCTTTTAATTATTATTTTGTTTTACTTTCCACCAGTAGAAATACACCAACAAGCTGCAAAATAATCCCAGCAGCAGTAAGTAGGTCATGTTTTCATTCATACATTCATTTGAGGATAAATAGAAAATGACTTAATTTAAATTTTGGCTGAATTTATCCTTAAATAAAGTATTTTATTCTAGAATAAAAGGGTGCACAAGTATGAGAAAAAAAATTAGTTGAGATTTAGAGTTAGATTTCTTTAAAATCATTATTTTACTTTCCACCTGTAGAAATACAGCAACAAGCAGTAAGTAGGTCATGTTTTCAGTCATCCATTTATATGAGGATGAGTAGAGAATGACTTAAATTCAGTATTTTATTCTGGAATAAAGGGGTTTGCAACAATTAAATAACAGAAAATACTCAAATAAATAACAAGTAAGGAGCTAGATTTTTATTTATCTATTTATTTTTTTACTTTCCACTTGTAAAAATTGCCCTCCAGGCCTCAGAACAGCCCCAGCAGCAGAAATTAATCCTTGTTTTCATTCATACATTCATATGAGAATAAGTAGAAAATGACTTAACTTAAAATTTAGGCTGAATTTATCCTTAAATACAGTATTTTATTCTGGAATAAAAGGGTGCATGAGTTAATTTCTTTAAAATAATTATTATTTTACTTTCCACCTGTAAAAGTACAGCAACAAGCAGAAAGTAGGTCATGTTTTCATTCATCCATTTATATGAGGATGAGAAGTTAATGACTTAATTTTAATTTTGGTTGAATTTATCCTTAAATACAGTATTTTATTCTGGAATAAAGGGGTTTGCAACAATTAAATAGCAGAAAACACTCAAATAAATTACAAGTAAGGAGCTAGATTTTTATTTATTTATCTATTTATTTTTTACTTTCCACCTGTAAAACTACCCCTCCATGCCTCCGATTAGCTGTAATTAGTGCTTGTTTTCAGTATTTATGTGATAAATAATAAATCTGGAGGCTCAGCTCGCCCCGCAGCTTCCTTCCCCTTTAATCCGGCCAGCGATGACATCATTACCGAGGAAGAGCGCGAGGAGGAGGAGGAGGAGGAGGAGGAGGGGGGTCGCCGGGTAACGCCATTTTCACGCACCGCGCAGTCAGTCAGTCATCCAGCCAGTGGACCAGCGAGCTGTCATCTTCATGGGCGACTAGTCAACTTTTTTAATTTAGCCCCCACATGAAGCCGCTCTCGAGTTAGTGTGAGGGAGCTGCTCCTGTCATGGAAGAGACGGAGAACAGGCTTTTGTTGTCGAGCGGCTCCGACTAAAGTCAGTGTTTTTGACAGTTAGGTGGCTAGCTTAGCTATGTAGCTAGCTGGTCATCATTACCGGACGGCGGTTGATGCAGTGAAACCCAGCGGCGTCAGTCGGCGAGACGTAACCCGGTTCGGAGATTGTGTTTCTATCACGTATATATCCTCACACTTGTCGGCGAACGTTGTCGGATAAAGGAGCAACGCCCTCATCTTTTAAAATAAGACGTGATTTATACGGATAAGAAGCGAGGAAGGCGAACGTTACAGTCAGGCTACATTGGCGACGGATGTCCTAGAGAACGGTAAGAATGGCGCCGTGTATTTCTTGGAATTGGCTAATTAACCTCATAATGATATCTTAACGTTTACTTAAGTGTCATTCCCTCAAACAGGACTTTTTTGAATTAAAACGTTGAATATTTTGGGGAAGTCGTGTTTTTTTAAAAGCATACTCCTCCTTATGATGGGTTGGTGTTTACGTTAATTGCAGGAATTAGACGCCATAAGCACATTAAATGTCACTGGGAGGTGCTAGCTCACGGTTAGCTCGGCGACAGGAAAGTATTCACTAACTGGTTCTTCAGGTTAATCCATTTGTAGAGGAGGCAGCTGGGACAAAGCAGCAGGAACTGTGAAGGCACAGGACGGGGCTGAAACATGCCTGTCAGCTGGGGGAAAGATGCACTTGTTGGCCGCTGAAGTCTGGATGTTGAATTTGTCATGTGATAGTTAGCTAGCTGTGTTGGACCGTCCTTTCATTGATATTCAGAGCGGGGCTGAGAGCTGTGAAAGCTGCCTGTGTTGCCTCAGAGGGACAGTGGATCTCTGTGGGAGTCACAGCTGGGATCTGAACACCAGAAAGCCTCAGAGGTGTCTATGAATATTTTGAGATTTGAGGACACATAATCCCACAATCTCTGTGTGGACATTTCATGAGAGAAATCTCAGGAGTACACATAATTGTTATTCCTGAGGTTTCTGTGTGAGGTTTGTTTACCCTGCCCTGCAGTCTTTCATGTTTGAGGTGCATGACAACCTGCAGCAGGGCTCCTCCTCCGGGATAACACCCCTCTGCTCTCCAGGGACAGCTTGTTGTTGGCTCACAGATCCCACAGGGATTTTGTGTATTGGTGGGAAATGATAAATATGTGTTGTCACAGAAGATTTTGCTCTAATGCTGCTGAGAAACGCAGAAAGCGTTTTTGCAGGTGAAGCATGTAAACCACCTGACACTGACTGCAGATATAGTACATTAATATCTTTTTTTAGAAAATGGAAACACAAGATAAGGACTCTTGACTCTCTCTGTGCTGTAATTTCTAATTACTACTACTTGCCTGTTTGCGCTGATATATATGCCATAAAGTAATCAATATATAAGGCAGACTGATTTAATGGTTGTGCTTGAATTAGAATGAGCCTAAAGCAGCAGTCAGACCACAGAATGGTCGACAGCCGGTAGATGCAGTAAAGGAAAAGATTTCTTGAAATCAATTGAGTTTCCAGTGCATTAGGGCGAGGTAGCTAAAACTAATTCAGTCTAATGTAGCATATGTGCAATAAATCCTCCCGTAAGTCATTTAAAGCTTATTTATATTCAGACAAGTATGTAGCATAGAGTGATGAAACAGACAGCAGCATTTTTAGCTCTGAGTTAATTTGCATTTTTTTAAAAGACAAAACTTGACAACAAATAAGTGCAAAAGATGGTTCAAACGCAAATTCAACTATAAATACCTTCAAGAAAATACTGACTGAACAATGTAAAACAGACAGCGCTCCAAGGTCATTAAGTATCTCAGTTTTTGTGCAAAGTGTTAGTTTTCTGGGGACCTTCTGCATCCTCCAAAGTGAATATAAAGTTGACTCAACAGCAGTAACTGAACATTGTGATATTCATGAAGGAGGATTTACTGCAGGCTATGCTTTCTGGGACTGTGTTAGCTTATCTTTATTTAATCTGGTTAAATATCTAGAGAGGCGCATAAATTGCTCATGTGATGTCAGGAGGAACTTGAGCAGTTTAATATCTAAGAGTTTTCTTCACCCCAGTTTTGATGACACACGCTCAAAAAATGACACTCAATCTACGGAGAGTCTGAAGCAAGATCTATATCAAAGCCAGTGTCTGTTAAAGAAATGAATGGAGTATATTCTGTCTGTATCTTTCAGCCTGCTGGGTGCTGCAGCAATGAGCAGCGTCACTGCTGTCTCTGTAGATCAGAACATCTTAAACTACTTCAGTGATTCAACTGATAGATTTAATCTCTCCCCCACGGCCCACTCATGGAAATAATAAACTCATTGGTGACTCTTGTCATGTGGTGACCTACCAGAAATGAGCCTGCAACTCATTTCAGGAGGTGACACATAGTTCATAACAGCAGCACATTCATTCATACAGAATAATTTTTCCTGTGTTGTACTGATCTATATTCAGCCTCTTGAATATTTCTGTCCTGTTGACAGCAGGTCCAGACACAGAAGAGCAAATCTGTTTATTAGTGATACCAATCTTACTTGTCATTTCCGTGGTTCAGCCGTGCAGTGTCATGTCTCGTGACTGCCTGATTTGTTAACCCTTCTCTTGGTCTCTGAAGCTTATAGCTAATGTCTTCACAAGAGACGGCAATAGTAACAGCTTAGTAGTTTGGCAAGACTGATGTTTTGCAGGAGTTATGAAATCAAGATCACAAAGTGCAGAAGTAATAGAAAAAGATGTGCTTGCAGCAGCCTTGATCATTATAAAATGGTCTTAATCAGTATATTAACTGTGGATAACTTGACATGATCCTTCAGCTTTACAGAGTTTTTACAGCATTTCTTTCAGTTCATTGTTGTTTCTTTTCTGGACTGCAGCTTTACAGTTTTGTTCACTTTCATTTCTCTCAGGGTCGTTTTACAGCAGCAGCAGTTTTAATCATAAAATCTTTGATAAATGCATTTGAACTACCAAGCCGAGGAAAGGCAAAGTAACTGATATAGTTCACTCTGATATTTGGAAATGTATATATTTGCTAACCTAATATTTAGTCGTGAATAAACAAAAATGGAGCTAAAAGGAAGGTGAATGCTAGACTTCAAATCACTTGTGAATGGAGACACGAATCCAAATGAATGCAAATGATGCTCCAAATCTGTTAGATGTGTAAATAAGCAACTGTCAGCAACATAACAGGGAAAAAGGTCACCACATCAATTTGATCTGTCAGCGTTCACAGCTTCTTTACGGCACTCCCAATTGCCAAAAAAAAAACTGTTACTGCAAGTTGTGAATCTTTGAGAGTATTGCATTCTTACTTCTGCATTTTTCCAACTGACTTTTTCTCTCTGTCTGTCTTCATGCTCAGCGATCATAGCTGAAGACAACATGATCGCAATTTGCAATTTATGTTCCCCAAGGGTTGAGAGAGGAAAGAAAAGTCTTCGAGTTTTACCACAAAATCTCGTTAGAGTGACAGAATATTAGATCATCCATCGTTGCTCACTAAGTCTTAGTCTTTCTTACCCTCAGGTGTGCATAAACCGCAGGTTATGAACGTGTTTTTAAAATACAAAAATGGGAAGTTATTGCTTATTTTATTCCCATGACAGGCAGATAATTTTGTAGGGCAGCAAATAGAAAATGTTTTCATGAACAGGATGCAGGTAGAACAACTCATGGAATCATGGATAGACAGCAGCCAAACAAACATTGGGTAAAAATAGTCCAGTAGATGTGATTTGTGACATCTCAGAGCGTCTCAGACTTTCTCTCTCTTTGAATGTGGATTCACAGCTCTCATCAGCTCACACATCGCTGACTAAGACCGTTCTCCACAGCGCTGCTCTTCCTGCTGCCAGCTCAATCCTCATACATGAAGCTCGGAGCAAGCACTTACTGTTCCTCTTCTTCATTGGTCCCAAACACAACTCTCCATTCCCTACCCCTCCACCACATTTTATCCTCAGCCTCCCCATCGCCTTATATCACTGCGTTAACCTGCTGATATAAAAAGCTGCAGCGTCCCTCGGGCGCTCGGCTTCAAGCCAGCTATTTACATTTCAAAAGTTAACATCAGAAATACATTTCTCTGACTTTCCCTTTGGGTCTTTGTTCCCTGAGACTCATCTGATGCCAGAAATAAAAGATGGTTAGATCACAGCAGGAAGAAAGGGCGCGTGCTGTCATTTTCACTTCTGTATTACACAGCTGCCAGTGATAGTTGTTGTCTGACTCGTGCTTCGCTGTTTGGGGTCTTTCCAGTTGTTGGAAATTGACCTTGCTCTGTGTTGTTGGTGAAACACAGACTCATTCCCTGATTCACTGCTGGGCCCTTTTTTGAAGGAGAAACTTCCCAACAACAGCAACTTTTTAAAATCCCCTTCGCTTAAAGAATGTGTGTTTTTGTGAACTTATGACTAATCACGGTTTTTCAGCTCACAGGGCTGGAAGATGAACAGATTTGAATCAAAATTATATGATATGCATCTGATAGATTACTCTGGCCATCCTAGTTAGATGTTTCCACCTTTTATGTGCTTATTATCTGCTGTCTGCAACAAAAAGAGACAAAGTAAAGTTAGAAATCCTCGTCACAATTTCTCAGAGCCTAAAATGAGATCTTGAAATTGCTTCTATTGTCTGAAAAACAGTCCAAAACCCAAAGAAAAGCAGCAAATCTTCACAGTAAGAAGCTGGAACCAGCAAATGTTTGTCATTTCCACTTAAAGACACAAGTTAATTGATTAGCCAAATAGCTGTCGATGGACTAATTGGTTTATTGTTGCAGCTCTAGTAGAAATGTGAGTGTTGGGTTGTCGTTGTTGAAATCCTCTCCGATACATACAGTATATATTATTATGGTGATCTCTTGGCAGTTTGTCAATACAAAGACATTCTTCTAAAATGTAGCTGGGATCACCAGGAGAAGGCTGGTATAATATTATGTATTTTTGCTGAAGGTTCCCTCTCGTGCTGCAGAGCTCAGCTCACCTGGAGCTGCTGTTTTCTGTCTCCTCCTCCACAGCGTCGGTTTCCTGGCCAGCTGTCAGCTGATAGGCTGCAGGCTGGTTGCTGAGTCACATGGAGCGATCAGGGCTGTAGCTCTTCCTCCGTATGCCTCGTCTGCTCAGCTATCGTTCTTTTGTTTTGTCATCTACATTTGAACTGAAATGTGAAATCGGAGGCAGTTCAGGACGACGCTGCTGTTTTCACCTGGTGCCATAGCAGCGATCATACTGAGGTGGGAAAACTCATTGTGTCATTGCGACATAAAGGATGAGGCGAATGTTAGTTCAGTCACACCCAGGAGTTGTTTCATTTCTGTATTTTCCACAAAGCCATGCAGTAAAACATAATTCCAGCCAGTGTTTCTACAATTATTCAGCTGAGTGACTGTTTGCCGTTTCAGTTTGACGTGCTCGCACAGATTTATTAGGCAGCTCGCTACAAGTGCTGCCGAAGCGCTCAGTCATAATCCTCTTAAGTTTGTGTGTGTGTGTAATGAATAAACAGCAAAGGAAGTCTGGATAAAGTGGGAAACAGTTCATTTGAAATGTGTTGAGGGAGGTGAGTGTCAGAGGAACAGATGTTAACCTGCAGCCTTCAGCTAATATGTGCATAATTGATAACATCTGTTTCTACCTCCTACACCTAATAGTCTTCCTCTCTAATCGCCAAGCCTGATTCAGGATCTGATTATGTGCTATGACTGCATTATTTAAACACTAAGAAGATGATTATGGTGGGAGATATTGTTATCATGCGTTTGAATAGGCTGGCATTACCTTACTGAGCAGTATTTTGTCCTGCAGGATCGCAGTCGGGCTTGTGCATCCGCTTCAGACGGATGAATTTTTTGGCTTGAGAGAGGATTTAGATAACGTCTTTTCAAATCACTCTGAGATCTCTGAGTTTCAGAAAAGTTGGATTACTCTGGTTGATTTGTATGGAGCCATTTGATGTTTTTGAGGTTTTAAACCCAGCCACTTAAGTTGTTCAGCAGAATGCTGCTTCACTGTTTTGCTGTGAAGCTCTAGAAATGTTTTGTGGACTATGAAACTTCACTTGACTTTCCATCAGAATGGGTATGAGGAGGAGGTGTTGTTCATCTGGGTGAACTGTTCCTTTAAAAAAAAGAAAAAAAAAACCTCATATCTGTCGTTATCTGTGAACCACACAGCTCACAGGCCTCAGATGTGGATTTGAACTGTCAGCAGGCAGCAGGTTTAACGTCTGTGGTTTGGTCTATACTTTCATCACAGCTCCACCAAAGTACCCTTTTTTTTAAAGCATCTTAAGTGATGACTCCTAAGTTTTTAGAGCACTTTATAAATGCTGCACTACATTTAACCTTTGTTTATCCAACTTTTTCTGCTGCTTTAACACAGTACAGCAGTCAGACTCTCTGAAAGGCACCTTGAGTGTCGTTGGAGAGAGAAGAGGGAGCATTTCTTATTAATTCTTTCAATCTGAACCAATAAATGTCAAGCAGCAAACACATGGGTCTAATCTTAAGCCAATGTTGTTTCTCCCTCTGAGCAGAGTATTGATCGTAAAGGGAGATGAATCACTGATGGAGCTGTTAGAAGGCCGTGTAGTGGCCATGAGACAAGAAAAGTTCAGGAGGATACAACTCTGAATGAAACATCTGAAGGTTACATGTTCGGCCATTAATGATTCCTCTACATGAATCAATAAGAGCAAGACTTTCCCTTTTCTAGGTGGATATTTTTATGGTTTTATAGCAGCTAGCGTTAACCCACATCAAACGTTTGTTGAGTTAAATGTCATTTATTGTTTTGTCAGAACTTAAATAAGCATGAAAGTCACAAGACGAGTGGGAACAAATGTTAAAAGTCTTTAGATGACAACAGGCTCGTCTTTGTCAGGATCTAGAACATTTTTGCCCTCTTGCTATAATTTGTACTCTTGTGTTTTATGAGGACATCCGTATCAGATTAATTTTCATTGCTATATAAAACAATGTTATTTGACATTAACTCTCCTTTCCTCTGTTGTTTAATCTGCAGGATGCGTGAGGACATGTCCACCATGGTGTGCGTGAAGGATGAGGAGGACCCTGGGGAGAAGCTGTCCCAGGATGAGATCATCTCCCGGACCAAGCAGGTGATCCAGGGGCTGGAAGCCCTGAAGCAGGAGCACCACTCCATCCTGGACGGCCTGCTGGGCACGCTGCGCTGCCTGAAGCAGGATGAGGAGGGCGTCCTGGTGGAGGAGAAGTCCCACATGATCCGCAAGTCCCTGGAGATGCTGGAGCTCGGGCTGAGCGAGGCACAGGTACGTCTGTCTATAGCTTCCCATAGTCTGTAAATCACTGGTGAATCACTACCAAGTCAAATACCAGGGCTGTTCTGTAGAGGTTCATCTGTACTGATTATACAAGACATTCTTTTGTATGCATTAATTTTTTTTAGCTACAGCAAACTATCCAAGGTCTAGATGGATGTAATAACTTCATGTCCACCTGAGAATCTAAACAAAGAAATCCTGAGTAGCCTTGGCTTCAGCTGCCTTCAACATCTAATATTGTGTGTAATGTGAAAAACCATGAGATGAAAAGATCACCCTGTCTGATTCATCCAGTAAAATCAAATGGGAAAATGATGGTGTATTGTGGTGTATAATTTTTACACCTCCAGTAAAACGGCGCTTTCTTTTTCACAGTTTAAAGCACATGGGCTTTCAGCCCAAATTCACATTAGATGTGAGACATCAGTGGTGCAAAAAAACTACTGAAGTGATAATTCACTCAGTCCAGTTATGGTGTCACTGTCATCAGAACCATCCGTCGTGTCGGCAGCTCCGAGCCGGAGGAGCTTTAAGGACGCCAGGCAGAAATACAGTTTTCAGCAGGCTGACTTCTATCATATGGGGAATGTAGCAAAAATGCTTTCATGTCGACTCTGTGAGAGGGGTTACAGGTGTGGGTTAATACATTTGTTTAAGTAGAAGCACATGAGAAAGAAAAGACGCCAGAAACGGTTAAGAAAAAATGCTGCCGGTGTGGATCGTCATTCAGTTCACAGCAATACGTCTTGCTGTCGTGTTGCATATAATGGACCAAGATAACAAAGCAAATTACAATGCAGAGTTAAGTTCAAACAACGTTTAGTTTTTCTTCTTTTTTTAATATATACAATATTATAAAAATATGTCTTTTCCAGAGACTAAGATCTTTTCCAAATCCTCCTGAACAAAGAGAACAGAAACAAAGGGAGAAGCTTTTCTAGCTCAGAAATGAGACATTTAAAAAATGCAGATTTTTCAGTGAAGTTTACGTCATTGTTCAGTTGGCAAAGATATGCCTGTGAGTCACTGATGAGTCATTGTTGAAGTGTTAGCTTCTCATCTCCATCTCCCAGCAGGCTTTGTCTATTAAATATACAAAACACTGCACCATGCAGACTCTAATATCCACCCTCAGCTTTTCGGATAGCTTGCAGTCATGGCGAAGTACAGTGATTCATATTTTTCTGCAAAGTTTTGGTGCCATAACAGCACTAATGTGTGTATGCCTCAAACTGGCTTTCTAATTATACTCCTCCCAGCTTTTCACCTCGCAACATATGCTATTAGGTGGGTGCTCTCACCCAGGATGCCTCACAGTAACAGTAATGTGCACATTTTAGCATCGATGGGGAGATTAGTCTTCTCTCCGGCAGTTCTAGCACAACATTACACAGCCGTTAAATCAGTTACAAGATGTCTTTGTATTAAGATAATGAAGTTATTTGTTCCTTGTATTAAAAACACAGTCAGTCTGTTGTCCTCTGCATCATACGTTGATATTACAACATGAGATCTTGTAGATTAAACAAGTACCACATCCAAACTATGTGAAGCAATTCTTCTGTGTAAAGAAAACCCGCCCCTCTCTGTCCAGGTGATGATGGCGCTGTCGAGCCACCTGAGCTCGGTGGAGTCGGAGAAGCAGAAGCTGCGGGCTCAGGTCCGCCGGCTCTGCCAGGAGAACCAGTGGCTGAGGGACGAGCTGGCTGGGACTCAGCAGAAGCTGCAGAAGAGCGAGCAGAGTGTGGCCCAGTTGGAGGAGGAGAAGAAGCACCTGGAGTTCATGAACCAGCTGAAGAAGTACGACGAGGACTTGTCCCCATCTGTGAGTCTTCTTCAGAGTGTCTTATCAAGCCTTGTGTTTAATGTTTGACCAGACATCGTTAGTCAGAAGTAGGATATCACAACAAAGAAACAGAGCAACTGAACGTTACCAAGTGGATGTAGTTTATTTTTTAGTACCAGTATAAAATTCTGTTATCAGTTAATCCGTTTAGTCACAGTTGGCCACTGACTCCATCTTAACTGCCGCAGCAATCCAATTTTAAATTTAGGTGAAAGGGATTACTTGTTTTGGGATCATTACTTTGGGCCATAAACAACATGGAATATAATATATTGTGCTTAACCAGTGAGAACAGATTGTGAGAACAAGAATAATGGCAGCAATTCAAGCCATCTTGGGTATTTACAGCGTCACTGTCTGCAGTAACGTGTCATGTCCGAAACATAAAGGTTATTATTCAAACAATTGACCAACACTCCTGATGAGAATGTCACAATAATGGTCTAAATAATAGATGATATATAGACTCAGAGATTTAAAGCACTGCTTTTATGACTTGACAGAAAATAAATGACTTGTGATCCGACACTTGAAGGTTAAAGACACGATGACTCTTGATAATTTGAGTTTAGGAAAAAGTTAAGTTTGTTTTGTCTCTCCAGGATTATCAGAATTGTCTCATCGTGTAACTCCCATTCCTTTGAAAGAGCTATTTCCTGTTGTACCTTCTCTCCTACTCATTCCTTCTATTTTGGGTTTTTAAGTCACTTCCCTGGTCTTCTTATCAGAATCTTAAAGTTATCAATATAAACGATCTCAAGTATTTTAACACACCCAGGCTACAGAACGACTGCATCAGCAGATAAATAAGTATTTGGTACCAGTTTAGAAAACACTGAGTCAGTGCATCTCTTTTTCCTCCTCTCCCTCACTCCCCTCTCAGGAGGAAAAGGACTCCGACTCCAGTAAAGAGACTCTGGATGATCTCTTCCCGGACGACCAGGACGACCAGCCCCCAGGCAGTAAGTGTTCCACCTTCCTCTTCTTCTCTCAGGACATTTTCTGTCCTGGATCCAAATATGAAAAGTAGTTCCTGGCCTTTGGATATGGATGTTAAAGTCGGGCTGCTTTTGTCATGTGACCCCAGACATGAAACAACCCAGATTAAGATTTGAATTAAAGCAATGATCAAGAAGATATTAATTCTAAACGAAAGTACAGTTTCTACTGTTGATTATTCTGAAAGACAATTACCTGAAATCTGTTATGGAACAGCTGAAATATGTGATGCAATATTGAAATAGTCTTTCCTTTGATGGTGGCTTTAATTTAGAAAGTGGCACTGCTGTAGAATTGATTCTTCCTCTTGGAGAAAAACTTCAGTATTTGCAGCAGCATATAATACCCTATAGTCGAGTCAGTGGGTGTCCCCTGAGTCAGAACATGTCACGTACAGTTATATATGGTGGAGAGTTTCTCTTGAGGGTCATAAATCTTTGTTTCCTCTTCTCTCCACCACTCTCTAACACACATGCACACCCCAGTTTTTCTTGGCTCCTCTTCTTCGTGTCCACCCCTTCCCTCAGTGTTTGATGGGGTTCTCTTTCAATAGCTTAGTAGTCCAGACAGTAAAGCTGTGTTGGCTGTAAAGGCCCATTAGTCAGGACCTAGTTCAGGCTGGACAGATGCCAAATGGGGAAAAAAACCTCCCAACCAGATTGGTGTTATACAGTCCCAGGATTTCTACAGGGTGTTCTTGTTGTGTGGCCGTAGTCAGCTGAAATAATGTCCGGCAAAAGATCACAGCAATGCTGTTATGAACAGTTGTTTTTGGATCTGAATGTGAATGAAATGCTTAAAATCTAAACATTTGGTGCCATAAAACCACAGCAAATAAGTGAAAGCATATAATTCTGACTTAACCTGTTTGTCTTTGTGAACCCAATAAACCAAAAGCCTCATTTGGCACCGATTAGGGTTAAATTCAATGAAAAGCTGCAGCACTAAATTAGCTGAATTTAAGTAATATACAGTAGCTTTGAGTTTGTTTTGGCCAACTGACAAACTGTTGTTTTTTGGGGGAGACCAGAAGTTTGAAAGTCAGTTTGTTCCCAAAGTTGGTGTCTAGAGAGTTTTCTAAACTCTATTTTGCACCAAGGTGATTCCCATTTGGCTCGCCGCACCAGTTTGTCAGCCAGTATAAATTGCTGACAGAATGGACAGCCGACTGGTTCGCAGTCCAACTGCTGCACATCGCTGTGTGAGTCAGACTGCGGCTCTGTGCCCTCCAGCCCTCTGTGTGAAACTCTTTAATTTAACCTACCAGTTGGAGGTCCAGTCACAATGGAAATTTATCCTGCAGAACACATTTAATGAAAGTAATAAATGTCCAAACTTTAATCTGCAAAGATTGAATTTAATATATTTAGAGCTGCAAAGATTAATCCATTAGTTGTCAACTTATAAACTTGATAGTTGATTAATTTCTGATTCTAGCTTCTTAAATATGAATATTTTCTGGTTACTTTCCTCCTCTATGATAGTAAACTGAATATTTTTGGGTTGTAGAAAAAACAAGATATTTAAGGATGTTATCTTAAATATCTTGAAGATTCCACAGATTATAATAATGAAATGAAAATGATTGTGAGTTGCAGCCCTATAACTATTATTCAAATTTGTATGGATTGTTCAAATATGAGGTCCGGTCAATACTGTGGATTTTATGAGTTGACTCAGTCTCACTCACGCCATTCTGCTGCCCTAAATATTCACTAGAGCACCAAATGTGGATCAAACCACTGCTGAAAAATGTCCCCATCAAATGCTCTATTTACTCCTGCCTGCGTGACTTTTATTAAAAACAACAGTGTCTGGCTGTTTTATGATATTACTGTGGTTTCTTAAAAAATGAAGCTGTTTTTAAAGGTTTATGCCCTCAGGAGGAACCAATAGGCTTCAGGCTGAGAACCAACGAGGCAAGATAAACTTTTGCAATATTGGCATTATTTTTTCATGGGATTTGTTGACAACAACGAAAATACATCACCAGCTGTATCATCTCAAGGGGCAGAAAGACCAAACACAATAAAGTCAGCTATTTATTTGCAGTAAAATGTAAGTCTGAGTCTTCCTCAGGCAGCATGTCTAGTGTTTCATCTTTTACATTGGGCAACTTATCCTCTGTGTGCTTTTGCTGTTAAAGAAACCAGCTGTTTCACTGTTTTTGTGTGGGCTAGAATATAGCCAGTGGTACTTTCCCTCTCTCACAGCGTTTCATGGGTGTAAACTAGGTTTTGATCCAGACTCCTCTGAGTTTTGGCCCAAATTCTGACTGCAGTGCAGGTTGCAGAGCAAAGGAAGCAGAGCAGGTTGTTTTTGGGATACTGTGTCGAATTTAAGGACGACATTATTTCATGTTTCTAGATGGAAAACTGACTTCATTATGCTGATTTTCAGCATTTTCCCTCGTAGAATTAATAGAGCCTTCGCTGTGTTCAGCACCATGGCTGGATATGAATTATGACTCGACAGCAGACTTTAATAGAATATAGCTGTGAGGGAGGGCTTTGGTTTGGGGGAGCATAAGATTGACTATCTACAGCATAAATCTCGATAAAAGGCTGACACTTTAGAGGTCAATACTGCATAATGATTAAAAACAATAAAGTTATGTGACATTTCTTCTCTGAGTTAAGAGATAATCACGTCTGTGTGATATATATCAAATTAGTCCTGGAAAACACAGAAAATAGAACGATTTTTTTAATCTTTATTGTATTTATTTTGTTGAGGTTTTATACCAAAGAGGAGGGAAGTTATTTGTGGAAAAATGGGCATCAGTCATCACAGTTATTAATATCCGTATGAAGAAGTAAATATAGATTTAAAAAATAACAGTAGATGTCATTAAAGGTGTGAAGCTTCACTGGCCTCACAATCAAACATTAAACAATTCATATAATAAGTATGACAAATAATTTTTTTCACCAAGTGATGACATTTTATACCCTAAAGATCAGGGTTCGATTTCACTGTGACATCATAATATTCTTCTCAGGAACAGCAACATGACGAGTGCATGTAGTTCATCATTTAATACAAGCAGCCACATAAATCTAACTTCCTTTTTATTTAGAAAAAACAGTCTTCAATATAAAAAAGTGCATCTTTTCAATGCCAGTATTTGTGTAACCCATCTCAGTACATAAACGACACATAACTCTGTCTTTAGGGCATCACAAATGTGCTGTAATCTACAAAAGTACTTACTGAATTTGACAAATATCACAAACATGACTCTGCTGCACACATCTCTCACAGCTGGAAGTCAAAACAGATGTAGCTCCTGGATTCATTGCTGATTAGCTTGTGTCATGTCCAGTTTTAGCTTCACAGTAAGCCCTTAAAACTGTATCTAAGTCTCTCCTTTCAAAATACTGGATGTGTTTTTTTGTTTTCTCTGCCTCATGTCCCAACACATCAGATTAAGGTTAGCCAAATATTTGCTATGCTAAGTCCATGCAAGAGGGCAATCGTGCAACATGACGATTAACTCTCTCAGCCGAGGCACTAAACTCAACCAGGTTGTAATCTCCAAATTATGCTCCGTCACGGCATCAACACCTCTGGTTTTATTTGTCTCTTGTTGCCTAAATGTATCAGATTGGCAGTTATAACAGGATTAAAAGATAATTGTGAAATTGGTTGGTGCATCAACTGTTGGTAATTGTAAGTGAGGTTTGAGATAAACACGTTTTAAAAATTCATGTGGTTATGCAATAATGATGAAGACACCCATTTACACACAGACATGTCTCAGACACTTATTGTTACGCTCTGCACACACCCACATATTCCTGCTAACACGTACATCAGTGCTTACAGTCAATACAGTCAAGTAGCTACGTTAGATGATGGTATACACAAACCTTAAAAGATTTATTAGCCTGGATGTTGGTAGCACTTTATTTGTTTCATGTTTCCAAAGTACTGCGGAAAAAAGATTAAATCTCTCCCCTCCTCATGTGAATACACCAAATTACTCAAATTGATGGCCGTGGTGAAAGTCATGTGCGTCTTGAGTGAATGAGGAGGTTGGATTTAAAGAACTGAATGCAGAAATGGGATGTGTTTAGGATCTGCCGGCTCATGGAGAAGGAACACATCATCGAATGCAGCTTCCAGCGGCATTAATCCTCCTTCAGTGTGAAACAGAGCTGCCGGTGACTCTCTCTTTCTCTGTGTTTGTGTGTTACGCTGGAGTAGATTAGATGTCTTTCCTCCACAAGCTTATTCAGACCGCTCGAGAAGCTTTTAGGGTTTTGGTAAATTACTGTCAGCAGGAGGGAGAAAAATGGTGGTCGGAGGACGAGAGCAGTGATGATGCCTCAGGCTTATATATCTGCTGATTCTTATGTACCATTATTTACATTTAAGTCATTTAGTTTACTCTCCACTGTGTAGTAAAGATTAACTGTCCTGTTAATGAATTGGACAAATTGGGTGCAGCAGTTTTAGTTGAACCTGCAGAATTTATTAATGGTAATTTTCAAGGGATCCACTTCCTACATATCATTATGCAACCTCATGTCTTCTTGGCCTCACAAGTATTCCCCAAGGCTGGTAAACTGACCTTGTAGTCAACCGTGAAGCGCGATGTGCCTGGTTCGAATTTGGCTCGGGACTTTTATTTTATCTTTCTTTTTTCCTGTCATCTCTTCACTGTCGGTATCTGATGAAACGTACACATTCACACATGCGTTTTGTCATATGCCTTTATTATTGCTAATGCTTTACAATTTATTGTAAACTTTCCTAACATCTTAAAATCCCAGATAAAAGACAGATTGATCAATACAAACATGCCGTGCCAAGAACATCCTCAGTAGGTCTGGATAAAGAAGAATTGATTTGCTTTTTAGCAGCTGGTGAAAGGTTTACAGATTTATATTTTATTTATGTTTTTTGTAGTGCAATAATAATAGAAATAGATCTATATTTGTAGAACACAAACATTTCAGCCGTGAGTGCCTTACAATTATGAAATAACACAACTGAGTGCTTCACATAAAAATCAACAGAAAGTAAATGTAGAAACCGGGAAAGAAGGCCATAATTAATGTAAATGGTATTGAATATAAAGCCATCTTAGTATTAAAGTTACATTATTTCCTCTGCCATGAGTGAGCGTCGGTAGAGACGGGCTGCTGTGGTGCGAGTGGTTCTGAACACCTGGCACCACTTGGACTCGTCACTTTGGTCGATGTTATGACTGCAGTAGGCGGGTTCCTCCTCCAAACCCCAGCGGCTCTCCTTCAGAGTAAATATAGAGCTGCTGCCTTTAATGAGAAACCTAATCAGGTGGTTTCCTGACCTCTCACTCAGACACACATTCATACATTCTTACACACATACATACATACATACATACACAGAGATGGACTGAAAGACAGACAGACAGGCTGCATGTCATGAGAGACATTCCAGTCATGTCCTCCTGACCTCGTAAAACATATCACACAGAAGGCAGCGCGTTTGCTGCGCATCGTAGCAGAATGAGGACATTGTTTATGTGTGAATAATCTTGTTTTTAGGGCATAAGTTAACAGCTTCAGGGTATTCTGAAAACGAAGCAGTCTGTGATACGTTTGAGTCGACTCATCTTGAAATATACAATAAATCAGTTTGTTACATGCATATTTTTAGACACTAAGGACACGTGTTCAACATTGTCAGATTGCTGAAGTATTTTAAGTACAGATAACTAAAGAAACCTTAGAAGTAAATCCATATAGTTGATCAACAGAATAATTATCAACTGTTTTTAAAGCATTTGATTTCCAACGTCTCATTATTATTTTTTTAATATTGGGCTGTTGCTCAGACAAAATGGGATCATAAATTCTAACATCTGTTTATTTTTTACATTTCATAGAGCAAGCAATTGGTTATTGTAGAAAATACTCAGCAGTAACAGACATGCTTTTATATTAGAGTATTGGCTGCATTTCCACTGCTGGAACTTTCCCCAAGAAAAAGGAACCTTTGGAGGAACTCGGGTCGTTTTCACCGCAGGGACCAGGGTCTAAATTAAGTTCCAAGGAAATATTTTTACATCAGAATTGTCCCTGCTCGGAGCAGAGGGGGTTAGTAAGAACAGGAACTCTGCGAGTGTGGCTTGCAGGGCTAAACACAGTGATAAGTCGAGTACTCGCAGCATTTTACTTTAGCGGTACTTTTTTTAATAACTGCAGATGCAGACCACAGCCAGAAAACCACACCAGTTTGTTTAGTGTGCTAAGAGTTACAGAGAAAGTTTTACAACCGATGGACTGACGATGAAGTTCAGGCCTGCTTATTGTTTAGTTGTGCACATAAATTGATGTGTTTTAAAATGTTTGCATTTTCTCTCCAGAGTCTTTAGTCTCTAGACTACAGTGGAAACACAGACGGCACGCTTGAAGGAACCTTTTAGTTCGTTCAGAAGTGTTTTATGAGAATAAAGTTCTGGGTACTTTGGGATCACAAGAGACTTAAAAATAATAAAACATAAATAAAACATTCTCAATTTGTCAAATATGTATTTATTTTCGGACTTGTTTCTGATCTTTTCTTTGCTTCATGTGTCTCCAGTCCAGCCGAGTCACGGCAGTGCTGCAGCAGCTGCAGCTCAGCAGGGAGGTTACGAGATCCCGGCCCGCCTGAGGACCCTCCACAACCTGGTGATCCAGTATGCCTCCCAGGGCAGGTACGAGGTGGCTGTGCCCCTCTGCAAACAGGCCCTGGAAGACCTGGAGAAGACCTCCGGACATGATCACCCAGATGTGGCCACCATGCTCAATATCCTCGCCCTTGTTTACAGGTTGGTATATCAAATCTTTTATCTTGGTTTCCAAAACAGGGTCCTGGTCGGCCAAATCCAGGAGTTTATTTGCAAAATGTAACTGTTGACTGTAATATGGAATATGAGATTTAATAAATGTTGTTTGATTTGGGTCTGTTTTAGAAAAGATGCACAATGCAAATGAAACAGATGCATATTTAAGAATCAGGGGCATGTTTAATGGATGATTAATATGTAGTATGGTATAGATTTGATCATTTTTCTATAACGAATGTATTAAACGCGTAAAACAGCAGGCAGTGTTTGGTCTGATGTTTCTTACATCACACTGGCAGCAGTGTGAAAACAAAAACCTTCGCTAGCTTGTAAATCCTTGAAGTCAGAGCCACTCTGACTGTTTTACAAGCCCTCCCAGTATTTCAGAATGAAGCCCTTTAACTGAATGCTGGGTTAGTGTTATGTTGTTATCAGTGAAAGGAATGTTTTTAACCTTGTTGGTGTCCCGTCAGGATCATAGCATAGATGTGGTAACAGCTATGTTGTCTCTCTGTCACCCTCACAACAAAGAGGCATGTCCCTTGAAATCTTTGGTGACAGGCCTCTATGAGACCTCCAAACGATAGCTGGATGCCTTTCTACGTCATAGGTGCAGCTTAGCAAACATAGCAGGCACAACCGAAGATTTACAGTACAGTAACAGAAGTGGGGAAGCGTTAATTTCCCAGCTCGAGAGAAAAGAACAAAAGGAGGACACACAAGAGCTGGACGAGTTTTTTACAGGGGTTGATCTTCCACAAATCTTATCCGTTGAAAAGCCAGTGCTGTTTTTTTGGTTTGGCTCCTCTAAAGGAATGACAGACTGGGCCGACTCGTCGTCAGCAGACTGTTGCATCGACTGTGGGAACTGCTGCAAAGCTATTCGGACCGTGTCACCTGAAAATAATGAGCTGTTAGTTGAAATTGTTGCCATACCTTATGTTTCTTTTCTTTGTGCACTTGTCTGTTATTCTGTCCATCTTCTGTCTGACTCTGTTTGCTTCTGTCTGTCAGGGATCAGAACAAATACAAGGAGGCAGCCAACCTTCTGAATGATGCTCTGGCTATCAGGGAGAAGACTTTGGGCAGAGACCATCCAGCTGTGAGTACATCTTTGTCTGAGTTACATCGAAGTTATTCAGTTGTGCTCTGTTTTTATGGCACTGCACTGCTGGACAGTATTCTTTTGGTGACTTCTAAAATTAATCCTGTCTTTATTAGAGAGATGTTATCCTGTATCTCAACAAAATGTAATATGACATAGATGTTGTAAAACGTACTTCTGCACTTTTAGTACCAATTCCAACACTAAATAAATATGCAATAATCATTTTGAACCTAACGGAAGAAACATAGGTCATATTTTAGCAACGTAACCCATTCATATCAACAATGAAGGGATAATTCCATATTTTAAGAGCCATAAGCAGTTAGCTACAAACAGCTTGCATTCCTTTATCCACAGGTGAAGAAATTCGGCCTACCAGCAACTATAAAGATCTTGAATCAACACGATTCTTTGTTTATTCATTCAAACCAAAAAACAAAGATTGAAAATGAGAAGTTGTGGCTTTCAGGGTGCTGATAGCATAATTTATTTCCTTTTTTTGACATGGCAAGCTTGACCATTGTTTCCTGTTTTTATGCTTACACTTTTTTAACAAGACAACAAATTAATGTATTTCCTAAAATGGTTAACCGCTTCTTTTTATAGAACAATAAATATGTATGAGTGGATGTAGTGTAATAAACACTTTTACACAAGTTAGTGCTGTTGTTGGAAAGAAAATAAGAGTTACATCCACCATCGTTTTGTTTTCTATGTCCTCACACTGTTGTTACCCTTTGCTCTTTGCTCTACACCTATTTTTGGCTGCTGCAGTGTACCGGTTCTCCCTCAGGGATCAATAAAATTCTTTTAAAACCATTTTGCCCACAAACACAGACAGCCATAATAACAGTGCAGCTAAAGTAGTGTTTGATTTACACTTTCGTGGCATTTATCATCATTAAAAAGCCAATGAAGCGACCGGTGAGTAAAAGATTTGTCAAGTAGAGCTCCAAGATCCAATTACTCCTTGTAAAATGGTGTTTTGTCTTTTTATCATTGAGTTTGAAAGAATAAATAACAGGAGCTTTAACTGGTTCGTACTCTGGTAATAGGGTCGGAGGAGGTATTTGTCCACAAGGAAACAAAAACTTACAAACTGCTGATGCAGAGTTTTGATGCTTTTCCAGTGGAAGACAATAATACATCAAACCATAAAACCTCCTGGGAAATGTTTGCTTTTCTTATACATCAACCTAAACACAGTTACATTTCTCCTAAACAGCCGTTATGTATCTATCAAAGACTGTGACTATCGATCGCAGTAGACTTCATAAATAATTGATTCAGTCTGTTTTGTCAGTGTGACTGTAAACATACAGCAGGTCGACTAACTGTGTTAACCTCAGCAGGCCTGTGTCTCGACTCTCTGGACCTCCATCACCCTCCACTTTGTGAAGCTGAGGTTAGCCCTCCCCACTCCTCCCCTCCCACCTGATCCTTCTGTTCCACAAGGAAGTGATTTAGTTTTCCAGTGATTTGTCCTCAGAAAATCATAGTTTTGGCAAGAATATAGCAAGTTATCTGACACTGATTCACTGATTTCCTTTCACCGAATTTGTCATTTTAAATCCAGCTCTATGGCTCTTGGTTTTTTCCATCCTAGTTCTATCTTCATCTCAATCTCCCCTCCTGTCTTTGCCTTGTTTTGATACGTTCAGGATTTAGAATTTGAGCTGTTTCCAAATCTATGAGAGAAGGTATTCACAGAGAGACATTATCTTGAATTCTTGAATTCAGGTTTAGACTTGCTGGACTTCGGTCTACACCCACGGTCATGGCAGGTACCAGCACATGTCGTCTTCACATAATGGCAGATTAGTTGGTCTGGAACGTGGCCAGTTGGGTGGCAGTTGAAGGTTGGGCCTCGGCATGGTGAGTCTTGGCCAGGAAAACTGGCTTCTGGGAATTTGCATTGTTACCTCTCTTGTCGGGAACAAGCAGAGGTTAGTTAAACTCATCTTATTGAACCCAAATCCTGAAGGATGTGGTGTTTCCACTGTGAGAGGCAACTGGCACGCATAGAAATATTTAAGAACCCCCAGCTAATTTTTGCTGTGCTGGAGTTCTCCCCAGAGACTACAAGGGTCAGAGACGAGGAGCTTCTGATTGTGGTCTCTACGCATTGCAGTGCACTTTGAAGTACCCGCCTCTCGAGTCTAGAAGTGGGGTCCTCCTGGGGAATCCACTCGGAATTGACACAGAAACCTGAGGAGGGTGACGGCCTGTGCGCTCTGGGCCAGAGCTGTTCTGTTTTTGGACTTCTAAACTAGTTTCAGACTTAACAAAGGCAACTTTACGAGTTATTTTTTGTGTAAAAGTGGTATCAGAGGACCACAGACACCAGGTTGAGAAGCTGTGAAGTGGTTTATAAGTGTTTCTGCTACCAGAAGAGTTTAAGCTGGAATTGATTATTGACTTTGTAGCCGCACATCTGGAGCTGTATGATCTGTAGCCATACGTCTGGAAACATGAAAGATATTTTTCTTGATATTTGAGTCTGTGAAGAATAGTCGTCATTTTACTCTCCTTCCACTCTGCCTCTCTGAATGAGCACCCCCTCCACCAGTTACCTCACCCCTCTGCCCTCCCTCCTTTCCTCCCACTCTATCCACATGGTCACCAGAGCCTGTCTGAATCAGAGATCAGAGGTTACCTCCCAGGCGCCTCCCTCTTCCTGACTGCACGTGTTGGAGATTCATCATTCATGATTGGGATCAAATTACAGCCCACTTTAATCACTTCCTGTTTCCCCACATCGTTTTCCTCCTTATGAATCACTCTCTCACTAGATCAAGGCACTGAGTCGCTGTGGTGGAGTCTTGCGGTTGCACACACATGTGTAAAGATGCCGGGTTTGACATGTGAGGTATGATTAATGTGTTTGTGTCCCCGTCAGGTCGCTGCCACCCTCAATAACCTGGCTGTCCTGTATGGGAAGAGAGGAAAGTACAAGGAAGCAGAGCCTCTGTGCAAGAGAGCGCTGGAGATCAGAGAAAAGGTAGGTCAGAGGTCATCAAACACCGCGACAAAACAGATTCAGTAATAATTAAAAACATGTTACTTGAGCAGAAATGTTCAGCAGCTGTTTCTTCATTAAAAAGATAATTCTACTTGTGCTCCAACAGATGGCCACTATACTTAAAGGGTGGCATTCAGATTTTTTTAACCTGATTTGTATTATTATCATTTGGGTAATATTGCAACTAATAAAAGCCCTCAGGTTGTTGTTTAAACTACTGATCTTTGTATGCCGGCCTCCACGGACACAGAGTATACAATTTATATGGTGAGAAGGACGGCACTACACAAAACTGTTAGCTCTGATCAAATATAAATCAAGATTATTTTACTTTATTACCTAATTCTCACCTTAAATTTGCTCAGAGACATATTTTAGCTTTTAAAGGATAAAGTGTCATCCTGGTCGTTTGAACATAAGGAAATGCAGCACCACAGCCCGTTTTCTCTGGTCATATAGCAACAATTTAAAAAATAGTTGTCTTTTACTGCATAGACAGCAGTGAAACACTTCATTTACACTTTTACTTTCGTAATAAAAGTGTATGTCGACTTTGTGACGATATCTGTGTCCTACTCAGATACAAAGCAGTCATACACTAAAGGATTCTACTCAAGGTCGCTCCCATGAGTCACTGGTTTTAAATGCAGCAGAATAAAGGACAAACACTTAAAGTTGCTTCGCTCTGTCAAGCTTTCCATTTCACATTAATAGTGACAGATTTACCTCTTGAAACAGATGATGACTGCAAATTTTTAGCATCTAAAATGATTTTGGTTTGATGGTTTTATTAGCTTTAGTTAGCTAGCATAGGCTAATGCTGAAACTCATAAAAAGTGTCTCCAGATTTTGATATTTAATGTGGATGCTACATTCCTGTACAGGTATTTTTCGAACATGACCTGTTAGCTGGACAAGCTAACAACCGCAGCTCATGTCAGAACATCAAACTAGAGGACAGACAAAATACGGATTTGCACAATAATGCGATTAATTTTTAACCCATGTTCTTCATCTGTCACTTGGGACTTATTCAGCATACGTTGCTCTCCTTTGACTCGTTTCTGCTCATTTCCTAGTTCCTGCTTCACTCTTTTTTGTTGAAAGATGTATATCACGAGACAGCATCTGTATCCAGGGAGAACATCATAACTTTGTCTGACTTCTAGCTCAGTGCCAACACAGATCTGCTCAGCAATCCTGAAAGTACAGAAGACACTTTTAATTCTCCGTCTGTCCTCTCGCTTTTGAACAAACTGTCCTTCGTTCTCCTTCTCACTGCTCTGAGAATGAGACGCCAGCTTCGGTTAAGCTGAACGATTTCCCTTTTGGTGCTGCTTAAACTCGGATGATAATGCTCTCGCTTAAGCTGCAAGTTTTTTGCGCACAGGCAGGATGGTGCAAGGTGGCTGCTGCAGTGGTGTTTTTTATGGCATTATTATTTTTAGCACAGCTGAAGAGTGACAGGAAACGGGGTGAGAGAGGGGGGGTGACATGCAGCGAAGGGTCACAGGTAGTATTCGAACTCTGGGCCACTGTGGTGAGGACTCTGAGCGAAGGTTTCTATTTATTACTGAGCTATTTATGAAATGACATGATTGACCTGTTTTTTAAGACTTTTCTTGCTTGTTTGTTTTGGTCTTTTCATGAGATTATTTGACATTCGCATCATCAGCATTACACTTATGATGAAACCAGAAAAAACAAACCCCAAGCTTCCACTGGGATGTCTCAGAGTCTAGACACAGATTTCTGTTGTTGTCTTTCTGAACAGTGCATCAAAGCGCCGCTCAACTTTTAAAGCGCTAAATAAGGCGAAGTCTGATTCATTGCACCAATGTCTGTGTTGAAATATGCATGTCTGTCTACAAGGGATAGAAACAAACTCTCAAATTTCTCAAAAATTCCCGTAGTCAGTAAATATTTGGGTAAACATCGATGCATTCTGTGCCCTGTAAGTAGACGCTTTCCTACTTTAATTTTAGATGAAGGTGGTGCTTCTGAGAGCTCCACAGAAACCGCCACAGACTGCAGCACTTTTGGTATATGTGAGCACGACATCCGTCAATAAACACGATCAATTCCTCTGCGACCCAGAGCTTGCCGGCGTGTGTGGCTTATGGCAATCCTTTCTTCAGCTAACGATGTTTACAGGAAAGCTGTCAGATGTGTTGTGCGGAGGAGTAGGTGGAGGAGTGAGGTTTGGGAGGCCAGGACGGAGTGAATACTGTAGGTGGCAACGCTCAGATCGCTCTGCAGCATCCTGTGGATCAGAGACACCGAGAGGCTGTCAGACTCAAGCAGGGCGGAGAGAGGAGGATCTTGTGGTGCTCAGGAGGGGTTTGATCTCAGACCTCAAAGAGATTTATACCACAATAATATGAAGCCAAAATCCCTCAAAGGACAAACGGCAAGCTACTTTGTTTAGTTTTTACCTCTGATACTACTTTTCACCTCATGTTTTTCTTTGTGTCTCTGGTCCCTGTTCGCCTGGCGTTGTCTCAATGAGCCACCAGCCAGCAGAGAGAGGACTCGCTTTTTAGGGCTTCATATCCTTTTCTCTTTTAAACTCAGACTTCATCCTCTTCGAGTCTCCTTTTTCTTCCTGGCTCTCCAAAGTCTGAGCCCATCTCCTTTTCTTTACCCCTTCGATTCTGTATTTTTCATTCTCTCTGATCTCCCTCTGCTCTCTGGTTATTCAGACTTAGAAAAAACCCTCACTGCAGTTTTCTAGGTATAGCTACCTAGACTCTGATGATCCTTCTGCATCGCTTTCATGTTCGCTACATTAGACTCTAATAGCTTTAAGCTTCCTCAGCACATGGCAAAAGCTTACAGCGCTCTAATATCCACATTAATGCAAACATATTCCACTTTTAAAGATTTATTTTCACGGTTCTGCCTCTTTTTGCTCTGTGCAGACAGGAGAGGAGGCTAAAGTGTACGTGATGAATGCAGTTTGTTGCTGCATTGCTGTGCATAACTAAGAGAAACTGTAGCACGCAGTACAAAGGTCAACATAACTCGAATATTCTTTGGTATGTATTGATTTCCGCTGCTCGACATATAATAAGCTAGAGTCTAATAGCGATTTTTAAAAGAATCGCTTGAAGAGTAAAGAACGGCAAAATAACTTGGAAACCAGCTACAACAAGAGACGCCCCCCCAGCAGCTGTTTATAGGATGGTGGTATTTTCACACCCTGGATTAAAGCTGTTGACCAAATGGCCCAGTCACAGTCTGGACACACCGGTTGTTGTCTAAAACTCATTTAGTCTGACGTTTTAACCCCCCTCCCTCTCTCCACTTGCTTCCGTCCCAGGTGCTGGGGAAGGACCACCCAGATGTGGCCAAGCAGCTGAACAACCTGGCCCTGCTGTGTCAGAACCAGGGCAAGTACGAGGAGGTGGAGTACTACTACATGAGAGCGCTGGAGATCTACCAGACCAAACTGGGCCCCGACGACCCCAACGTGGCCAAGACCAAGAACAACCTGGTGAGAGGGGCGGAGGCGGGCTGGGATGGGAGGATCTCCTGAGTTCGTGAGGAAAACCTCTTTTACAGTTTCATGCTGACTCTCAACATTCGCTTCTCTGTGTTCTTCAGGCGTCCTGTTACCTGAAACAGGGCAAGTTCAAGCAGGCTGAAACTCTGTATAAAGAAATCCTCACCCGCGCTCACGAGAGGGAGTTCGGCTCTGTTGATGGTACGACATGTGACCGCATGACAAACGCACACAAACATGTTTATTTTTGGGACATTTTATCTAACATCCCCCGATGCAGAGTGACTTAATATCACAGACAAACAGATGTGTACCGCTCTGACATCCCTCCAATGTAAAGGTTAATATTATCATTTTGGTGCCTGTAAACAAATATGACCTTTCAGCTGAGAAAGAAAAAACAAACTTCTTCAGAAAGCGAAGTGACTTCTTAAAACTTCTCTCCTGCTGGTTATCTGAATGTTTGTATTTCTGACTCTCATGTGTTTCTCTGTAGATGAGAACAAACCAATATGGATGCATGCTGAAGAGAGAGAGGAACAAAGCAAGGTGAGTGAAACGTGTTGGTGTTTAATAAATGCTATTGTCAGTTTGTTTAATGTAATTTGTTGATTCACTGTTTTAATGTTTGTCCCCAAAATCTGACGCACCACATTTTAATTTTACGTCTATTGATATATTCGCGTGTGACTTGATTCTAGTAAAACTGACGGCAGCATTAAACTCAAAGACAGTTTTATGATGTAGTTTCAGATGGAATAGGAAAGATTGACTGCACAAAGAGTTGGATTAGCAGATTAAGTCTCAGTAGTAACCATCAAATGCTGATGGTGCGAGTACTCGTCTTTCCCAACAAGGAGTTTATTTTCGTCACGGTTTAAAAGGTTTATTTCTGGAAGGAACCCTGACGCAGCAATAATCCCCCCCGCTTAATAACCCTTCATGTTATCTTTGATGGTATTAAAAGGCCACTAGTTATGAAAAGGGTTAATGTTGATCTGTTAACGCATGAATCACTTCATATTATATATTCACGGGGCCATGCTTCTTGTACAGGCTTGCAACATGTAATCCCACGTAGAGTCCCGGGAGCAGTTTTGTTATAAACTAATGCAAGTGACAGTTGTGTTATTAACTTTCTTTTGTCTTGCAGGGGAAGCAGAAGGATGGCTCACCATTCGGAGAATATGGAGGCTGGTACAAAGCCTGTAAAGTCGACAGGTCAGTGTGATTTTCGTGTTTTCCAGAACTTTTGGAGATTTCTGTGTTTTTCTGCCTCTGTGCCGGTTTTGTCAGTTTGTTAATTCAAAAAAACAGACCCACCATTTTACACGTCTTCCACGATGTAAGCTTTTGAAAAACGTTGCCACTCTTTTGTTTTGATGGAGAGACTCCTAGTGGTAAAAAAATAAACTGTGTTTAATCAGTTGTTTAGTAAATGTGAAATAATATTCCTCCTTCTTGTTTTTGCAGCCCCACAGTGACAACCACCCTGAAGAATCTGGGCGCCCTCTACAGGCGGCAAGGCAAGTTCGAGGCGGCCGAGACTCTGGAGGAAGCCGCCATGCGTTCCAGAAAGCAGGTGACTCAGGATTTCTATCTGGTCATTAAGACGTTACTGTCGGTTTTAAAAACTGTCACTGGTTACAAGTACTCGGATGAAAGGGGGTCAACTCTGCATTTACGGCAGATTAAAAGGCAGAAATGTTCAATTTAGTGGTAAAATTAGGGATGAGATGATACACTCAGGATGCTGAGGAGCTTTTAAAGCTCCTCTGATTGTGTCTTACTTCTGAGAATTAATGGGGTCCCCTGTGGAGGCGGCGGTGAAGCCCTGCAGCTTTCATCCTGAATTAGGATTTCCCGCTTTAATGTCAAGTATCTCTCAGTCGGGAAGTAACACATGAGACTATTTAAACTGGATTCACAGCTGTGGAGAGTTTTGGTAATTAATCATATTATAGATACACGTCTAGATGCCTCTTATTAAATCAAGTCGTTAGTTTGGGCTGAATTATACTGCTGAGAAAAACAATCCCTGCCCAAAATACCTTTTTAAAGATTCAGTACATTTTCCATTTCCATATGATTCAAGAGGTAGAACGTGTTAATGAATACAAAACAGGCAAGACTTTGACAGCATGGCCATTGTACAGGTCGTTGTCCTGTCCGTCTGTGTTTTTCCCCTCGTGAATAATTCATTCTTCAGACGAGGTCACAGGAAACGGTCGTTGCATCAGTCTGCATCGTCATGTAACGTTATCGTTTGTCCAGCTTTTATTATGCCAGAGGCTGCTTCATTTTGCCAGCTCGTTCTAAAGAGAAATACTGCTGAGTTAACCTTTTTAAATAAGCAAATTTTGCATAAGTGAACTTGTTTCCATGTGCATCTTTTACATCCATCTGGTGGAAGAGGAGCAAGCACAATGTCAAACATTTGCTGCTTTTCCTAGTCCAAAACACAAAGACTCTTCATCTACTGTAACAAAGGACAGTTGTTTGAACAACACAAGTATTTTGGGCTCTGGGAAATTGTGACGAGCATTTGTCACAATTGTTCGAACTTTTCAGACTAAATGATGCATCTATTGTGACAGAACCGTTTGTTGCAGCCAGTATCACAGGTTTTCAGTGTTCTAGGTTTAGTTGTAGCTGCATACTAACCCCAGATGTCAGCTCAGCTGGTCAGAAAGCTTTCACACTTGTAACTATGGTGATGGTACGGAGGAATCAACATCATCTGCAGCAGGAAACAACAAGTTCCTGTTTACTGAAAACACTGAGATTTGCGCCATTTTGCTTTCGTGACTCACTTTGCTGAATGAGTCCTGATGTAAGTGAGAGTGTGTGCCACAGTCTGTGTTCTGTGCAGCAGGTGGTAGAAGTCTATAGCTTTAATATTAATTGGATTGGATGAACTGGTGCTTGTTCCTGTCAGCTGTACAGAGTCCATGTGTGTGACAGGCTGCAGGTGGCAGAGGTGCTCAGCTTTGCTTTAATTGGATTAGTTGAATTGGCATTTATTGCTGCCTTGTGTGTGTTTGTGTGTGTGTGCGTGTGTGTGTCAGGGTCTGGACACTGTTCATAAGCAGCGCGTGGCGGAGGTCCTGAGCGAGCCCGAGGCCCGTGAGAAGCAGCGGAGCCGCGAGAGCTTGACCTCTGACACGGTGAAATACGAGAGCGGGCCTGACGGTGGCGAGGAAGTGAGTATGAGCGTGGAGTGGAACGGGGTAAGTACAGTACACAGCCCTCGACACGTTACTGAGAGTCCTCAGACCAGGAACACAGGCAGGGTTATAAGAAACGGTCTGTATGTTTCTGGACAGAAGCCACATTTACAAAGTGATCCGGTCCTGATGAATCAACGAACTCTGTGCAGTGATTCATCTTCAAGTCGAAGTCATAAAGCTGGTTTGGTGCAGAATATTTGGAGCATCAACTGGTTTGTTTTGTAATATTTATCTTGGTGAGGTTGATGGCATTCAAATGTGTTTATCAGCTAACAGCAACACGTGCAGTAGGACAGTTTAAGGGGGAAAATCTCTGAAAACTCCGTTATTTCTGAGTCTTTACGAGATTTGTTTACAACTTTTGGATCAGTTTTTCCACAGTAGGTTGCACTAAGGAAACTAAAAAGTGTGATTTCACCTTTCATGCACCTGAAGTCAAAGAGCTCAATTCAAAACAACCTAAAAGTTTAGATTTAGATCTCAATTGCAATATTCCAGCTTTGATGACGGTTCTCTCTGAAAATAACCAACATGTTACAATAAAATCCTTGTTTATTCCATTATATGATTAAAATTGTAAATGTGGCTTCTATCAAGAAAGATACTTTAAGGTTGTTCAGTGCTCAGTGAATCTTACAGACCTGCTAAAATCATATTATAAAGGTCATTTGTTCTGTGCTACACTGTAAATGCTGATTGACTGTCAGAATAACTAGAATAGCTTCTGCTTGTATTTTCGCTGTTAGACTGACTTTTATTAATAAAACCAAGTGAGAGCTGCTCTGCTGAGACGCTTAAGTCTCTCACAGTAGGTGCCTGAGCTCCAGTCCTAGTGGTTTACATTTACATAGTGCTTTGCTCATATTAAACACTCCTTTCCACTAAACTTTCCTCCTGTAGAACTTTCCCAACTAACTCCGAGTCTTAAAACTGCTTTCACAGCATCAGTAAAGCTCCCTCTGGTCGCTCATGTTGCCAACACCCACCTAACATCCTCTGCCGCAGAGAGCTTCACGGTATCTGCAGTATTTTCTCAGTCTCTGGTGACTGCAGTGGCAGAACATGTAGATGTAGAGTCTCTGTAGGCTGCTCATCGTCTCGTTTCTTAACGGCTGCTGCTGCCGCTGCTCTGAGCCGGCCTGCTCACATAGCAACAGTAGTCATAGTGCCCTGAACAACCAATCAGCATCTCTCTCCTGTACGTCTAGTTGTGGCTCCGGGAGGTTTGGTGTGAGACACATTAGTGTGTATACACACACACACTGTGTCCTGCAGACAATCGCACACCAGCAGCTGATCTCTGCATTTATTTATATCAGAAAAACAGCCTGTCATGTCTGGAAAGAGCTTTAGCTGGAAGGAGATTATATGTAAATTACACTGTGAGTCATCGAGGATACCAAACGTAAACGCGTGCTGGATTTTGATATTGAGTCAAGATAAGATCAAACTAATGATCCCTGAAGGGAGATGTAGCGTTACAGCATCATCAGAGAAGTAGATATTAACAGTGAACAAGATAAGTGAATAAAAAGATGTTTTAAAACCAGAAAATACACAGATAAGAGAAATTTAAAACTGTGTGTGCAGTTTGTTACACGAACCAAGTGTGTGTAAATATACAAACAAACTGGGGTGTGACCGTCCACTATCCACGTCTGCCCACTTGTTAGTCCAAAGACAAATAAACAATAAAGAGGACACAGCTAGTTTAGCATTGGCCTGCAGCTGCATTTCCAGACACTTACCCTTTGTGTAGGGTATGGTTTAATGCATAATGAATATAATCAGGTATTAAATATATAAAGTGAACATTAGATGAGTAAAAACATGGTTTCCGGGTATTTTTACCCTCCACTGCGTCCCTGCAGTTTATCAGACTGCATGTTTCTTTACAAAATGTCAAAGAAATCATCACTTCCACTTCAGCTCTCTCCGCTGGCAGGTGTGACAACAGCTTCCTTCTTACTATCTATAAAAAGTCCTCTGAGAAGCAGCGTGACTCATCAGTCTGTTCGTCTGACTCTACACGGGCTCTGTACTGTACTCCTTCTGTGTCCTCTGGACACTGTTGATGTTTGTGATCTGTGTCCACTGTTCTTTATCTGCCTGTGTTGATGTGTCTCCCCTTTGCATTTGTGTGATGAGCTGCTGCCTGAGAATGTGAAGTGTGAATTTTCAGATCTCTTATTTCTCGTCTTTGCTTCTTTTTTTAGCATGTTAGCAGCCAGACAGGAAGGATAGATTGATGACTGGATGTTTAGGAGGCCAACAAGCTAAAAGTTTACATGTTAAACCCAGAAAACTCTTATTATGATTCAGTTAGCTTGTGTTAAATATCTTTTAATCAAAATGTAGCGATTAGATTTTGATTAATAGCTCGAAATGTAGGAAACAAATGGCGGTTGTGACATTTTTGCTAATTTCTGACATCTTTAGTCCAGAAAACGTTATCAGTCATGAGTTGCTGCCCTGCTTTTTGCCTGAAGCCAAAGAAATAAATGTGCTACACGTTGTCAGAAGTCTGTATTCTATCAGCAACAAATTACAGCGTTTGACAGAAAACCTTCAGTGTCCAGCTGCTCTCATGTTTCTCCCTCCTGCATCTCCTCTGTGTTGATTTTGTGTTCTAACAGAGTTTAATCTTGTTCTTCTTGATGTTCTAACAATGATCCAGATGCAGACACAGTATCTCAGAAACAGTGCAAAGCCTCCACCTAGTGGTAACGTCTATGAATTACAACACAGTCGCACAAACAGAATGGAGAAATGCACAGATCCTAAAATAAAATCAGAGAAAGGTAAAATCAGAGTGCTACAGTTGGTCAGAATAAGTATCGTTACTCACACAACATCTGGATTTGGAGTTTCTTCTGCATAGTTTTTGTTTATTATAACTCCGTCCCGCCTCCGTTTGTCGTCTCCCTGTGAGATCACTCGGTTCCTCTTCAGTTTGTTTTAGTTTTCTGGGTTTTGGAGCTCTTAACGAGTCAGTGGGCGAGACCTCAGGCCATTTGGACCGGGCTGTGGAAAATGGCTGACGGGCTAAGAGAAGCTGAAGTCTGGGTGTTTTTGTTTTACCAGAAACTTAAGTAGGTTGGAGCAGACATAGAACAGACATGTTTTTAAAGCTTTCTGGGCTGTTTTTAGGATATAAATCATGTTTTGATCTACAAAAATAAAGATATGGAAGTTATATTTTAGCTCAAACTTCATTTGTGGGTAGTTTAGATGAGAATTTATAGCTGCTGCAGTTTTTGGTGGAAGTTGAATAAATGTTAATTAGTTCTGGGATATTTGGCTCATGTGCATAAATGTGAATCATTTAATTATTGTGGCAGGTCTATTTATGATTCTCCATTATTTTGTTACCTCTTACTGGCTCTGTTAACAGTCAGACTTTAGACTTAAACTTTAAGTTATCTTATCTTTTTTCTTCCAGTTAGCTTCCAACGGGTGTTTGCGTTTCTTTCTGGGAGTCCTTTTTCACATTTCAACCACCAACAAGTAAACATTCATTGGTATAGTATCAGCCAGTAAATACAGTACAAGCAAAGATTTACAAAGTTAAGTGATGCACAAGTTGGTAGAGATACTGTGTCTGACTGGAAACCTCGTCGATAACCTTGTCAGTCTCTCTAATTCTGTTTCCCTTCATCTTCTCTCCCTCCATCTTAAATTTCTCCTCTCAAACTATCTGTCTGTCGTCTCACTGTCTCCCTCCTTCTTCTCTCTTCCTGCTCCGTCCGACTGGCGGCAGGCATAACTCCAGATGCCTTGTAATGGTTCTAAAAACTTGTCTTCTGCATGACGGACGCCTCGCCTCACCTCAGCCCCTTCAGCTTTGCAGTTTTCTTCAGCTCTGACTCCCCCTCTCTTTCTCCTCCTGCACCACCACCAACACCACCACCACCTCTGGGTTCTGGTGGGATTCTTCACGGGCCGGGTCGAACCAGAGCGATTATTGGGTTAGGGGGAAATGTGGAGACGGCCTGTTTGTCTAAATTCAAATTTCTGCTTCCTGCTCGTCTTGAAGCTCTGTACTCGACTGTGTGTATGTGCTGTGGGTGGGAAAGGACCGGGGTGATGTTTCTTTATGGCAACATTAAATTTGTGCTTCTTATCATGTTCTCTCTGCTGTCCTTTAACACTTTCCTCTGCTTCTCTCTCTCTCTCTCTCTCTGTCTCTCTCTTTAAACTGTACTTTCATTCTGGCTGTAGACTCATTTAATAGGTTGTTTTGAAGAGTTATGAGGACAGATGGACAGTTAAACTCTGTTTCCCACCTTTCCTCTAAAGCTTAACTCTGTCCATTTTGACCTGGACTCCTGGATCAAAATGTCTAAAAACAACTAGACATCTGTTAGATATTTTGTTGGGTTGTGTACCTGCATATCTCAGAAGTTTCCAACAATGTTTAAACTTAGAGAAATCAACGCAGCAGTGAAGTTTATTTAAGTTACGGTGAGTTTCATTTGATCACCTTTTGCTGAAACTTCCAGGAGAGTGAGGAAGACTAAACATCACATAGATTTTCACCAGCATTGGTGGTTGTTTAATAGTTTGTTCAACACCAACGAAGCAAGTTTATGTTACTCTTATCCGCTCCAAGCAGCCAGTAGACTCTACTGTACGTTAGCTGTATGCTAGCAGGCAGCATCACGTACTGAAGTGGTGTTTGTGTCTGAATTCAGGTCAGCTCTGAGTCAAGTCAGCACTCACCTGAGATTCTGGTTCTCTCTCTTCTTTTTTCCCCTCGGACATTAAATTACAGTAGGTCGACCTCCTCGATCACTGCTGCAGTCAGGTTGATAAAAAGGAGAGACAATAAATCCACTTTTTAATCTCAATAGTTAAATCTGTGAGCTCTCCTGGTAAATCTGACTTGTCTCCAGGTGTTTATTCCTCCAGGTCTGGCTCAAATGTGCAAAATAAAAGGTGATGTCAAGCATGTAGAAGCTCCAACAGTTAGTCCATTAATTCCAGATATCAGAACTATAAATCCAGAACAGCACTTACAATCCAACCTTTAACAGATCCGTTCCAGGTGTGAAATGTTCAGAGTTGAAGCTTTAAACGTAATCCTCTCCCTCTTCCTGTCCGCGGAGGTTCGAAGCTTCTCGTCTGTCCTCAGTCGTCCATTCAGTTTGACTCAACATTTACATCTGAACTCATTAGTGGTGACTCACAGCTCGTAGTGATCTAACATGCTGTAAATAACATCAGCGTAACTCGTCAGCATGATCGAGAGCACCGTTGATTGTGGCTCTGTGGGTTTCTGCTCCTGTTTAGAGTTTTAGTCATTAGCTTGTCGCTCTGTGCTCTGTGTGATATCGGACTAAACCATGTTGTGATGTCAGCGAGAGGACACGTTAAAGGGGAGCAGGCTTCATGCACGATGGGTTTAACACTAGAGTCTGTAACAGAGTAGAGGTTATTAAGAGTTAAAGACGAAGTCTAAACATCGTGCATCCAGCCTGCTCGCCTTCTGTATATCTCTGTATATAGACGTCAGGATGGTGCAGAGGGTTTACTGTAAACAACCATGAAGTGAACTAGTCTCCTCGTCTCTGTTCTCGGCTCCTGCTTAATAACTTTCTGCGTGTCCTGTCCTGTTTGTGCATCTTCCAGTTTGTCTTTCTTAACTTCTAATAAAACCTAAACTCTTTGCTCACCTGAACCTGTGACTGTCGCCTCTTTGTGTGTCCCCTCTCTTTTTTTCTGTGTGTGTGCCTTCGTAACTGAGTGAGCTCTAAACATTAATACCTCTCAGCAGCAGCACGCTCAGGACTGATTAATGAGCCGGAGTCAGAAAATCCATTAAACTAACGAGATTTCATTGAAATTGTGTGAAAAATAGTCAGACCACATGTTTGTCCTTGCAGGAGTGAACTACCCATCCGTCTTAGAGTAGAAATTATCCTCCAGAATGATTAACTCATTACTGGTAGATCATCTTAAGTGATTACAGAGGGGAAATTACTTAATTAAATTGAACAGTAAGGGATATAAATCAGATTTAACTTTCAGTCTTAGTTAGTTTATGTATTAAATATATTTTTAGAAGGATAAGAAAGACATTTTTGCAGACTGAGTTTTCTCCCAGAAAGAAAAAACAGATTTTAGCTTTTGTTGTACAGTTTTTTAAGAAAATGCACGACGTGAGGTGGAGAAAGTTCTGAAATCTGGATGAGTTGGTGTGGAGAAGATAAAATTAAACTCTCAGGAAGATAATCACGGTGATGTTGGAGGAGATTGAAGCCAGACGATCTCATTCGATAGACTAAATAAGTGTGTCACTGATGCACAATGTTTACAACAGTCCCAAACTGTTTATCTCCACATCAAGTCTAGACTTTACTCAGAGATGAAATCATTTAAACATCAAAGTGTGAAAAACTAGTTACAAATAATTCTCTTGAGAGGAAACTTTTAATTCCAGCCTTTGTACAACCACACAGGTGTTATTAGAGCTGCTGAGGTCGAAGGATGTGCAACATAACAAGTGAACTCACCTGCGTGGAAGCACAAACGCACAGATTTACTGAGTTGTAGCTTCACTGGTTTGCACACGAGTGTCTCTGCACTGCAGCATCGTGTACGCACATGAAATAAAGTCTGCATGGAAGATGGTGCACCTGCATTCTTGTGTGTATATTAGCGTCAATAAACCTTTGACTTTAATTTGACATATCCTGTAAATTATTGAGAATACATGTTCTTCTCTTGCTGTTTTAGCTTCGGAATACAGTATTTAGAATAATTTGGACACATCTTAATGAAGATGCAGGACGAGAAACAGCCCTGAGTCTGTTTATTGATTTGAAAATCTGCATCAGACAACAAGCAGCTATAAGATTCGGTGTAACGCTAATATACGTACATGTGTGTGTTGGAGGAGAGAGTGTATGAATAACTTTGTGCCGTCTCCCATCAGGACGGCTCCGGCTCTCTGAAGAGGAGCGGCTCCTTCAGTAAACTGCGAGCGTCGATCCGCCGCAGCAGCGAGAAACTCGTCCGCAAGCTGAAAGGCGGCGGCTCGACCCGAGACAGCGAGCCCAAGAACCCCGGGTAACTATCCCAACAGACCCTGACTGACCCGCCACAGGTGACTGACTTTATGCACAGCAGCCCGGCCCGGAGGAGCGAGCCGGCGCCGCAGCCTTCAGCTCGACGGGCGGCGTACTAACCAAATATAAAAGAAGGGATTCGCTCTACTTTGCTGGTGGTGAAGTGGTGTAACTCTGCTGTGTTTGCACATGAACTGATGGAGGGAGCTTCTACTGGCACACACACGTTTCTTTTT